>SKCR01017126.1:0-278615 GCA_019454045.1 Zanthoxylum bungeanum
TTCTCCCAAATCATTCATAGCAAACAATGTCATCACCGGACATATGCCTAACCATCAAAGACGTCTCTCTCTCTCTCTCTCCTTTTTTTCACTTCACTGGAATTCTTCAACCTCTAATAATGTGGGCTTCACCCCCTGGATTCATTCTCGAAAACTGCTGGTAGCACAGGCCTCAACCCTGAGGGTCATTCCCAAAACTGATGATTATGTATGGGCCCTCAACCCTGGGGATCCATTTCTGAAAACTGTTGATACTGTTTTTGCTCTCAGCTTGCTTGTATTTTGCCGCTTTTCTTTCTTTTCTTCGAGACCTGTGAACATAAACAAAACATAGAATAAAATACGTGCATGCGATGTGTATGTATGCATGTGTGGAATACTCTTTGTTCCTGATGGGTTAGACCCTCATTGTGCTCCTTGGCACCATGTCTATGCATGTCTCTGATCGCCCCTAGGTCTGCTTATAGTTTCCTCCTACTGGGTTCTCTTCTGGTGATTGTGCAGTTCTCTTTTGTCTTAAACCTGTAAACACGGAACAAACACAAAAATTACAAGTACGTTACGTGTATGCATGCATGCATGGATGAATTTCTTATCCATTAGGTTAGGTCTTCTGCCAGTTCTTCTCCAGTAACTGCTCTGTCTCTTCTTCCTTAGGCAAAATATTGCTTCAGTCTGTCCACGTTGATTGGCTCGCGCGAACTCGTTCCCTTCTAAGTCTGACAGTCTCACTGCCCCGCCCCGTTTCCTATTACCTTCTTGACTACGTATGGCCCTTCCCAGTTAGGTCTGAACTTTCCTTCTCTCGGGTCCATCGTTAACGGCTTTGACTGCTTAAATATTAGATCCCTCTATCTGATCTTAGTAGGACGCACCTTTTTTGAATGCCCGGGCCAATCTCTTCTGGTATAAAACTGCATATGGTGTAAGGACTTTCATTTTTTTCTTCTTATCGAGCAATACCAACTGTTCAAATCTCTGCGAGGCCCATTCTTGTTCAGGTAACTCTGCTTCTGCTAATACCCTCATGGACTGTATCTCAACTTCCACCGGCAGTACTATTTTCCATGGCTTTCGAGCTTCTTCTTTTCTTAAACACTTCATCTGAATGTCATTCGCTTGTCTATTGTAAAGTTCTCCCTTCAAACTCACATATTGAGAAGCCACTTCTGAATGGCTATCATGTCTTTTTTGCTTGCTTCTTTCGGGAATTATATGTGTTCTAAGTATCGCTGAATATCATAGTACCAGGGTTGAATGCTTTTTTCAAATATACTCATGTCGTGCAGATTGAAAGGAAGAGACTCAGGCAGGTAAGCAAAATGAACGTCTTTATTATTATTTAAGGAAAAGATTCGAACAAGTAGATGAAGTCAATGTCCTTATTATTAATAAATGCTGGATTGCAATCAAATAAATCAGGGAAATAAACATCTACGGTATTGCCTTCTTCCTCAGCATATGGTTCTTCACTACTGTTATCCCCTATCCCAATGCAAGACGACTGATGGTTGAGAGTCTGGAGGACAAAAGTTTCGGGTAGGCCAGAGTTGATCATGTAGGTGGGTGGTGGAACAGAGTGGTAGTTAGGTAGAGGGTTTCTGTATGTGTTGGGTTGTTCTTTTTCTGGATTGGGTATTTTATGGGCGTCAATGAGGTTTTGGATCTCATGCCTAAGGCGGGTGCAGTTGTCAGTTTCGTGGCCTCTCCTCTGATGGAAGTGACAATATTGGCTTAAGTCAAGGTTGGGTGGTATAGGGTCTGGAAGTGGTTTATGCTCTAAGGGTTCTATGAGTCCTTGCGTCTTTAACTTTTCAAACACTTTTGACAAAGGTCTACCAAGATTGGAGAATCGCCTGTTTCTGACGGTAGCGATCTCAACAGTAGCGGGTTTGGTCTCAGAAGGCCCCCCAAAAGTTCTTCAATTCTGGCCATAGAACTTCCTATTTTCAGCTTCCTCCTCCTTAATGTCCATAACAGTTTCCCTCAACTGTCGGAAGTCACCAATCATAGAGGTCATCCTCCTCAGTTTTCCATAAATAGAGAGCTTAGTACCCTTGATGATCATCTTGATCTGATCCTTCTTCGAGGGTCGAGTTTGCATCTTCAGAAGCTGGCTTCTCCAGCGATCCACATAATCCTTGAAGCTCTCCTCCGGCTTCTTTTGGTATTCTCCAAGTCGCAAAGTGACAAGTCGATCTCCAAATTTGTGACATACTGTTTCAGAAAAGCGTCCGCTAGTGCCCTCCAATCATCATTGACCTTCTACTCCACTCCAGGCCATGATACCATACCACGGGTGCCCCTTCAAGCGACATCCCAAACATCTTTTGAACCTGACACTTAACAGGCCCACTGAGCTCATCACAGAAACATACTGCCGGAGATGGACCATCGGATCCCCGTTCCCATTGAACTTGGCTATATCAGGCATTTTGAACTGAGCCGGCAGCTATTCCTCAAACGTCATTGCCTCATAGTTCAGCAAATCTTCATGCTTATCCCTCATCTTGCGGGTAACTGATTCTACCTGATCTCGGAGTTTATGCAATTAAGCCTGAGACCCGGCTACCCTTCCCGCGGCATACTCAGCTATGTCATCATCAAAGACAGAGATATCATCACTCAATCTGTTCGGATGGTCCTCACGCCTCTCATTCTCAGAGCCTCCCCCAGCATGGGGCATAGCCATATTGGCCATAGCGGCGGTCGGAGCTTGCAACTGTTCGGTAACCTTGGTGAGACTGGTTTCCAATTGATCCAGGCGGGATCCTTCGTTGACTGACTCACTCATGTTGGCTGACGGTCTTTTGACGGGTCTCTTCCTTTTTTCCTAACCCACCGGGTATCTATGATGGCTTTTAGACACAAGGGTTAACATGATGTGTGTATGCATGAGGTGCATGAGATGCGTGCGATGTATGGAATATATAAGTCGTCTCATTGTCATTTTAAAGCATTCAATCATACTATTGCGAGGTGCCAACTTGTCCCAGTTGAAAAGGCCCAACAGGTTTACACTTTTGCGATAACATGGCTAAACAACTTCAAATGATAATAGGCCTAAACATAAAGTGGCCCATCGGCATTTTAGAAGCTTTTGGCCCAATTGCCATAAAGCACGAACACGTCCCAGTTTAAATGGCCCAACAAGACCAAACCTCATGACAAAAAGTCCAACTGAATCCAAATGACGATGGTCTCAAATGCAAGCACAAAGGAATAGTTTCTATTGGTCCTACTACTACAGTTAATATGTGAGTCTACATGGGTATAGAAAAAGGCTCTTGTCGACAAAGTATTGCCCACAACTAGGACTCTCCACTCAAGGGTTCGAGTGACCAAGTGAGCGCACATTTTTTATACCTTAAGGTACGTGCCAACGAGATAGGGTGCGTGACTAACTGTCAAATGGATTTCCTATTGTAGATCCCCCAGAGGGAGGGTGGAGCGAACTATCTTAAATACCCCAGCCTCTTAGGCTCTTATCGCCTTGGTGACTGGAATAAACAACAAGTCCTCCAAATTAGTCTGTCACAATGAGCTGCAGGTAATGATTATTTAGGTGCCTTCACAGCTTTTCCTTATAAAGGTAGTGAATGAAGGAAGACACCAAACCATTACCAAGCTCTAATAATGCCTTTGATTAAACTCTTCAACCCACGGTAGACACGGTTAACTAAAGCACAAATCACAATCATTACAAGACATTTTTCGTGGCCGATTCTCTATCCCTAGTGGAGTCGCCAGACTTTAGGACACAGAAATCAGCGACGCTGTTCCAGGCTCGCGGCCTGGCCGGGAGTACGAAGTAGCCCACAGGGGAACTAAACCAGAGAAATAACATGGAGTCACCACCCAGTGTGAATTGGGAAATGATTTAAGGCCGCACTCACCCCTCGCAAGGGAAGACCTCAAACCGTTGGGTTCAGAATGGTCCCTTACTTATGCCACTTGTAATGAATGGATTTATGTAATAATATAACCGAGTCTACGCAACAACAACCTACATCTAAGTTTGCATATAACCTATATCTAAGTTTGCATGTAACCTACATCTAAATTTGCATGTATAAAAGTAAGTCGAAATAACGGCAAGCACGCAATCTCATGAACATATTGAATTATTAAAGCAAAAAATAAATAACAACCTAAACATAAACATAAATTAAATTCCTAATGCGAAAGAAATAACTAATCATGCTTGGAAATAACCAACTAAATCATGCATAAAAATAAATGGAGGTTTCTTTTTGTATTGCTTTGGGCGTGAATCAGCTAGGTTATTTTCTTTGTTTTTTCGTAAGAATGAGCCAGGGGTTTCAAGGTTGGGTTTAGGCTTCTTTTTACAGGCAAGGGTTGGGTTTTACCTTATTTGAATAGGGAAAGAATATTGTGTAATTATGGGGATATTTAATTTGTGTGTTATAAGGAAATGATCTCTTCAATTTAGGAAGGTAATTTGATTTGATTTGATTTGATTTCTTTTAGTTTAGGAATGTGATTTAATTTAATTAGGAAGGTGATTGATGAGATTTGATTTTATTTTATTTAGTTTAGGAAGGTGATTTAATTGGATTAGGAATGTGATTTATATTATTTGATTTGATTCTTTTAATTCAGGAAGGTGATTTATTTGGATTTCAACATGTGTTTAATGTGTGGATTTATTATTTTAGGAAGCTTTGGGCGTGAGGTTTGGTCTATTTTGGCGTGAGTTTGGTTTGTTTTAGTGGGATTGGTGTGCGGTTTGGTGATGTATGGGCTTGGTGTGTAATTTACGGGGGTTTTGGGCTAAGGATAAGTTTAAAATAGAGGTTTAACGAGCAAACCCGATGCTAAGCAAACGAATTAAATCCAACAAGGTGTCAATTTCTGACTCTACCCTTCCGACGATCGTTTCCCGTGACTTCCACAACTTAAAGAGGTAGTGTCTCCATGTGAGACTCATCATCAGGACTTATATGCAAAAATGCAGTGCCTACAGGCATGCTATGTACAAAACCTGATGTCTCTTATGCTCTTAGCATAACGAGCAGGTATCAGGAAAATCCTGGTGAGCAATACTGGGCAGCTGTCAAAACAATCCTCAAGTATCTGAGAAGAACTAAAGATGTGTTTTTGACATACGAAGATTGTTCTGAGATGAAAGTTATTGGTTACTGTGATGCGAGCTTTCAGACCGATAAGGATGACAGCAGATCGCAAATAGAATATCTGTTTATTATGAATGGCGGAGCTGTTAGTTGGAAAAGCTCAAAGCAGTCAACTACAACGGACTCCACCACTGAAGCCGAGTATATTGCAGCATCTGAGGCAGCTAAAGAAGCAGTCTGGATAAAGAAGTTCATCACGGAGCTGGAAGTGCTTCCCATGATAAAGAATGGCGTCACGATGTACTGTGACAACACGGGCGCTATTGCTCAATCAAAGGAATCAAGGTCTCATCAGAAATCCAAGCATGTACTCAGGCGATTTAATCTCATCAGGGAGATTGTTGAGAGAAAAGAAGTTATTATAGAGAAAATACCCACATAAGATAATCTTGCAGATTCTCTAACTAAATGGATGACTCAACAAAAGCATGATAGGCACACCCGAGAGTATGGTGTCCAGATTCATACTAGTTGGCTATAGTGCAAGTGGGAGATTGTTAGGGATATGCCATATACCCAACTTGTGGATGGGCTATATGTACATGTATTTGTAATATTTTCATTAATTAATAAAATGGCAATCTTTATTATACATGTCTTACATAGATTATATGAATCATCAAACACTGTAATAAAGCCCTTGGAGTAATAAGATGATGGCTTCCACGCCTTATGAGAATTATTACTCTCAAACGTTCCTAGTTATAGTTTTGTGAATAATCTGGGCGTTCACAAAGCGGAGAGACTAGCATGATGATATGATACGCCCTTAAGTGGGGTAGCCGATCTCATAGGCTACTAGCGAAGATCCGTCCGCTTGGTGTATGACATGGATGCATGAGTTGCTCGTGTCCATCGAACTGACCGCCGAAAGTTTTCACATGGAGTGTTTATCCTATGTGTCTGTGAGAACTTTTATGCATCGATTGTATGACTAGTCCTTAGACATGAGGTCTTTACAATCTTATATGTGGATCAAATAACTTTGACATTCTCCTTCCCCGGTTCAAAAGATCCGGTCATAAGGGTATGATTGGGTCATTTGTTGAAACACATGAAGTTTGTAAAGATACAACAGAGAATCGCCACTCTCTAGGATAATATTTTCTTATAAGAGTAGTATTCCAGTTCGCGGGTTGATATGTGTGATCAGTGCTTGAGACTGTGGCCGCAGTGGAAGAATCATATGAGATTCTTGGGTTAGCACGATTCATGACACTATCAACATCATACCTTTGACTATATGGGTAGACACTTTCCATACCCTAGGTCAAACGGTGGGGATACAGTGAGGCGAGGGACTGTATCATATGTAAATCACATACAGAATCGGTATTTATCTTTCCTTTTTATTTGGGGGCCTTGGCAATTTGCTAGATGTCAACCTTGGTCATTGAAATCGAACGACCTTCTGATCGGAGGATAATTTATGTTCGATTAAATTATCATGATTCATTTCATGTCCAACTTGAGGGGAACCCAAAATGTCACACACAACAACGTCGAAATCAATGGTTAACAGTGCACAGTACAAATTTAACAGCGTATATGATTGTTGTAGGAATTGTTCATAAATAGTTCAATGTGTTTAATTATTGAACAGATCATTTATGAGGTTCCAAATTGGCTTAGGGATTGGTGAATGACGATAGGGGCACTTTGGGAATTGGAAAAATGAATAAGAAAATAAATAAATAAATAATCTGCGTTTTTTTTTATTTGTTTTGAATTCCAATTCGGGCCAAACTCTTATTAGGGTTTTATAATCTCATTAAACCACTATATTAAGATCCAATGGCTAAGATTTAATTAGCATTTATCCCACATCGGATTCTTAATTAATTTTGTTGTCTTTGGAGCACCTATATAAACCCAAAGAATTCTTTACAAATTTTTACACCAAAACCTTTCATATATTGGGTTTATTTAAGTGAGAAACTCTAAAGTTTAAGAGTAAGGCACTGATTTTGAGGATCCTTAAGTCTAATTGACTAGAGGAATCTCAAGTTAAAAGTTTTAAGGTATTTGCCTAGGCTAGCACCAAGGGCAAAATACCCGTGCACTCATGGCGTAGTCTAGCCGTTGAGTTTTGGCTTTGGTATGTGCACCTTTGGAGGCCACACACTTGGGTGGCTCTTTGGAACGTGGAAGAGCTTGCTGAGTTCGAGAAAAACTTGTAGATTGGAGGGAGGACTGGAGGAGTCTTCTGTTCAAGTAAGTCTTTTTCTTTCTTTATTTGAATTAGAGTTCTTATGATAGTTAGCATGTTTAATTTTATGTTCTTTGCATGTTTTATGAGTTTTTTATGCTTAGAATATATAGTAACAAGCCTAGGCTTGTAGAATAATCAAAACAAACGGGTCTTGGGCAAAGGGATAGCGGCATCATAATTTTTAATTTTCCGTTGCGCACTCGCGGCCGCTTCCTAACAGAAGCCTACCTTTGAAATAACTTCTCCATGAAAGATATATGTGAAGCTTCCTATATACTGGCTATAAGGATCTATCGGGATATAGTTAGGAAGCTTATAGGGTTGTCATAATCCACGTACATAAATAAAATGCTAGAAAGATACAGTTTTACCAACTGCAAGGCAGTAAATCTACCTTTTCAATACGGCATACATCTTTCGAAGAAAATTACGATTCGGACTTAGAAAGAGAGAGTTAGAATGTCTAACTTGTCATATGCTTCTTGTATTGGAAGCATTATGTATGTTATGCTATGACCGAGACCTGACATCAGTTTCGGCGTCAGTGTGACTAGCCGATATCAATCTGATCTAGGTAATGATCATTCGACAGTAGTGAAACATATCCTAAAATATCTTAAGGGTAGAAAGGATAAGTTTCTGACATATGAAGAAAATGAGATACAAGTTAAGGGTTATACAGACTCAAACTTCTAGGGAGATCCGGATAATAGAAGTTTACATCTGGATACATATTTACCCTTAATGGTGGTGCGGTTAGTTGGAGATGTTCAAAGCAACGCTCAACAGCTGATTCCACCACAGAGGCTGAATTTATAGTGGCTTCGGATGCTGTTAAAGAAGCTATTTGGATTAGAAATTTTTTCATAGAACTTGGCATTGTGCCTAGTATTGAAGATCTGATCCCATTGTACTGTGATAATAACGGAGCCATTGCGCAGGCTAAGGAGTCGAGAGCTCATTCTAAGTCTAAAAACAAGGAAAGGAAATATCGTATGATTAGATAAATCATTGATAGAAAATACATAGTGGTCTTGAAGGTTCAGGGACAAGACAACATAGCAGACCCGCTTACTAAGGCCTTATAAGTTATTCGATAAACATGAAGATGAGATGAGACTTCGGTACCATCCAAATTGGCACTAAGCAAGTGGGAGTTTGTTGGAGTTGGTGCTTGATGCGCCAATCCAAATAATGTATTGTACATTATATTTTATTATTTATTAATAAAATAACTACTTTTTCATTTCAACCTTGTTAATGGTAATGTCATTATGCATAATAGATTGATATATATATATATATATGCTAAGAATGATATCGACCTTAGAATAATCATGTAGTAACACTGGACATTGGATGGTCTGACATTGGGATAATATTACTACTATAAATAATTCTTAAAGTAAAATATTTCTAGTCGTTGGTTTTGGAATACGGTCGAATTCCTATAACCCAGAAGACTAACACATGTCATATATTGGAATTGGAGTTCTAATGGTTTAACCCGATGTATCATGAGAAAGGAAAGCTCCTATAGACATGTGAATATTCGTTGGAGCAAATACTAAAGGACTCATAGGTGATTCATAATAGTTGGAAGTACACACCATTGTCAATAGGAATCTCCTCGAGTCGAGTAGCATTATGATCATTCAACTATAGGATAACATTGATTTTGTGAGTAATCATCCACATTTTGATGCCATATATGTCAAAGACCTTTCATGGTCTGACAGGTAGATGTTAGTTGAGTGTGGACCAATGCACTCGTTAATCAAGTGTGTATCAAGATAGGATCTGTCGGCTCGTATGTGAACCATAAGGGGTTTAGGTAGTCATGTGAATAAGTCACGAATCTTAAGACTTTGGCCAAAGTCGATCACCTATGGTAGATCGCATATATCAGAAATATTATTCTGATTAGTTGTAAAGAATCATGGACATATCAACATGAGATGTGCCCCTCAGAAACTTGACGGTCTAATCTAGGTTCCTAAGCACAACTCGGATAGCCTACGGTGGAAGGATTGTTAAACATATGTGATGACCTCGACTTGTATAGTTCAGAAAAGTCATTCGTGTTCTTCGCGAATTTGGAGTTGGCCGAATTGCGTACATATAAGCTAGGCTTATATGACGAACGTGCTTGGACTCAGGAAGTCCCGTAATATGAAATGTAATCGTTGAGCACTTGGGTAGCCGATAATTTTTTATAATAAATAATATTATATATTATAATTACCAACTAAAATAATTAAGTGTTATTGGATAACATTAATTATTTACTTTGACCCAATTAGATTAATTGGATTAATCCAAAATCACACCAGGGCTTTGTTATAATTTCATAAATATCTCTACCATTGGAGGATATTTTGGTAATTACAAATATGTAATAATAGGTGTATTTGGCTTGATTTAAATAGATTAAATCAAAGTGGTAGACATTCAACTAATCCATTAATTAAACTTTGCCTTGATTTAATTGGATTAAATCAAATTGGTAGACAGATGTGATTAGTCACACGTAATTATACATTTTTGGATGAATTGGATTAAGCTCACATAAAAGTTGATTAGAACTTTTATTAATTAAATATTTCATAAGTTTTCCTATAAAAGGAAAGCTTGAGCAAGTTTATAATCAAGGCAAAGTAAGCTAAAACAAGCATTAAGCAAAAGAAGGAATATTAGCCTAAGTAAAGTTTTTGTGGGAGAAGCTTTGGAGTTCTCTACAATAATAAGGAAAAAAGATTGGATCTTTATTTCAAGATTGCTAGGTTTGGATGTTCTCTACAACAACAAGGAGAAAACGATTGGATCTTCGAATCAAGCTATCTAGCTTTGGAAGTTCTCTACAATATTTCAACAAGGAGAATAAGATTAGATCTTCTAATCAAGCTTGTTAGGTAAGTTTGATCTTCTCTAAAGCTATGTTTTCATTAGTGAGTTGTTATCGTTAATGAAACATATAATGGTGTATTATGTATTGGATACATAATAACATAGCTTGATGTTGAAATTAGGCTAATGAATTGTGTATGGATGCTTTGGAAGCATAAACAAAGGTCAAAATGCTCATTTTGGACATGGAACGTAAAATTAGAGTTTTGAACTCTAGATGATAGTTTGGAGTAATGGTTATCATTTTAGAATCACTTGACCACCTTTGAGTGACCTAGGATTGTTCATAAGTCACTTTATTAGTGGATTCTATTTTGATTTATGTTTTGATTCAAAGAAATGCATATATGTATTTAAAATAAATATATGTATGTTGTATAAAATGTTTTGATGTTGGGTTTAATGTTAAAATTAGATTTTAGGTGTATTTAATTGTTTGGAGAAAATTAGAAGTGTTTTGAATTTGATTAAAGGTAAATTTGCTCATTGCCAATATTTTACACAGAGCAGCGTCGCGACTCCGATCTCCAGCGTTGCGACACTTACCTTTCAGAGCTGCGGGCGTCACTACGCTTATCCTTGTGCGTCACGACGTCGAGCATTCACAGATTGGGTGTTGCAACTCCCAATCTTGTGCGTCGCGACATGCCGAGAGCTATTGCCCTTGAGCGCTGAAACTTCATTTTCTCCGTTCTGGAGTTTTCGGATTCCGATTCAGCCCCGATTTTTTCCTACGGACTCATAATGGAATATAGTATTCCATAAAATAATTTAAAAATACACCCATAGTTGATATTCACGGGTTAGACCCACTTCCTCTGCTCGGGATATCGATCCGACCCTAGGGGTTCCACAACTGCCCCAACACTGGAGTCCTTTTGCATGTAGAAAACTGATTCCTTATGATGCTGGAATTCGTCAATGGCGACGCGACGCCAGCTTCTCTAGAAATTCTGTGTTCGCTGATGGTGATGGTGTCCTAACGCAAATTCTGGCGTCATGACGACTCTTTCTCGACCAATGTGTCTTGTTTTGCATATTTTGCCTTTCCAATGTGCTTCCATTGCATCATTAAGCTCCCAAAACACGTACGTTAGCCCCAAGATCAATGCTCTAATGCTTCCTATCAATAAAACACAAAATAAACCACAAAACACGTAAAAATTACATGAAACTGACAAAATAATAAGTTAGGTATATATGGATAAGTGAGTATAAATCACACTTATCAACTCAAGAACCGATAAAGCATCAAAATAAGACTAAAGATCCCAATAAAGTTGGCACCAAAAATGCCAAAATTATTGTTAAACAGCTACAAACTTCCACAATAACACATATATATGGAAGCCAGCTTCATGGAGAGACTTGAGGAGAGAAATGAAATGGAAGCAAATACAAAATGCCAAAATCCAGTTGGATTCTGCAATTTCTACAGGGAAAAGGCTGCTCTTGGTTGATGACACAATAAAAATTCTGCAATTCCTATAGGTGTTTTTTTCCCTCTATTTTGTTGAGTAGGGTTCATCTGATTTTCCACCTTAAAAGCTGCTGTATTTTTTATTTATGAGAAAGACAGAAGTAAAGGTTAGTTGTATGTTCAGGTAAATGGTCAAATTGAGCAAAAGAGTTTCTCAAGTAGTTTTCATACTTGAGAACAAAGATTTTTAACCAAATTTATAAGATGTGATGGCCTTTTTTATCTCCAAAACCAAAAGCTTGTCATCTAGTTCTTAATTGCAAAGAAACAATGGAGATAAGCTTTCAAGGTGGCAAAAGTTTACTGTGCCAATTCAATAATGAAGGTTGTTTGTATCTGTGAGTGTTGTGTGATATACGTGTTATTTTGTCCTGTGTGTAAAATGCTGCATGTGGTTGAGCAAGACTCTACTACATAGAGACACAAAATACAATGAAATTTCCACATTAACAGAAATATCTATCAAGTTTCCCATATAAGAATAGGCTAACACTTCGCTTTTAATATAAACTTCCTATTGTATGATCATTTTCAATTATAGTGTTTTCAGAGCTATATACCTTGCTAATCTAGGTACTCTAATGGAGCCTTCCAAGTTCCTTGGATATAAAGAAGAATGTAGAAGCAGTGTGTCAGGATGGACAATGTATATTAGCTCCCCTGTCCATGAAAGTTATAACTATGATTACGAAGATGATGATGACAGCAGTACTTACAAACAAGAAGATGCCGGCAACAATGATGATCGTCATGGTGGTGGTGATGATGATAAGAGTGATGATTCAATGGCGTCAGATGCCTCTTCTGGGCCAAGTCATCGAGAGCTCTCGAGGGGTAGCAGTAAGCAAATCCTTGACAAGCATGCAACCGGCAAGTACTCCTCAAACCAAAAACTTCACAAACAGGAAAAAAGAGATGGAAGCAGAATCAAAGTAGAAAGAGAGGAGCAGCCACAGCTCAAAGCAAAAAGTGCTGCAAGTCAAACTAGAAGTCGAGCCAAGGTGAGGAAATCCAAATAGTTGGGAAAATAAAAGCTTTTATTTGCCAGATCTCCTTCAGTTCGTAGAGAAAAATATTTCGAAAAGAATGAACATAATTTCACATAATATATGACTGGAGGATTGAGTACGTACATTATCTTCTTATGGATATATTTTAATCACCTCCACACATGAATATTCTCCTTTACCAGTTCAAGTAGTGCCAGGAAGTAGTTTTATGTAACCAGCATCCATGCAATTCGATGTTCCTAAATTCTTTTCGCTATGAATTTTAGAATATATGATAACAGGGATGTTTTCAGGAGTCTGTCTTCAGCTTCAATTGAAGTTTCTACTGGCTAGTCCTTAAATAATAAAGCAGAAAAACGACCCAAAAAAAAAAAATTAAAGTTTTGAAACATAAACTTGGGCGTATATATGATACCTGTACAGAAAGATTTTCACATTTGGTTGTCCCTGTTAAAAAGATATATGGTTTAAGAACTCGAAAAATCAGCAGCCACAGAATAAAATCATTTAAAAAACAGAAAAATAAACATCAAACATTACTACGACATGCTGGCAAGACAATAAATCAGCAATAAAGGTCTTAGATAATAAGAACCTGGTGGTAAGCATAGAAAATTTTACAAACCTTAATTTACATCACAATTTACACAGTAGAAAAATAAGCAATAATTGCAGCCAAATGAAATGGGCATAAAAGTACATTTGAGAATTTTATCCAAATATGATTTTTCTCTCATGTTACTTCCATCACTAAGACGGTAGAGACGATTCATTCCTGTTAGATTTGTTGTTTGATGAATTTGTATTCACTCAGTAAACGAATTAAAGTAATAGTGAAATACTACTGTTGCATTGATATAACTTCTACTGCCAAACTCAAACAAGCAAATGGAGAGAAATTAACAAACTCGGTACTGGAAATAAAACAAGAAGAAACAGAAAATAAATCCCCTCACCAGCCACGCTGGGAGACCCTCCTTTTACAGAGTAACTACTAACAAATAACCAAAAATATCCCCCCTCAAACATTCCCTTACTCCCCCTTTATATACTGCCTAAACAAGCATCATTGATCCTAACAAACTTCTCACACGTCATCAACCAAATCAATAATCAGCAACTACAGAATCTCGGCGCCCTACTTTCCACATGCTCCCTCTTTTGATATTTTCCTTCTGACGTACACTTTCTGGATTGGTTGTTTCTTCCATTCATGATCCATGGGCTGGTCTTCTGATTGCAACTTAGGCCCAGTTTCGTCTCTGTCAATTTTGTGAGGCTCGTTAGCATCTCTAACAATTCCACTCACAGAATATTTAATGAGATTTCTACTAAGCCGAAAGTTCTTAGAAAGATGTGGCATCAACTCCATTAAGTTTCAGAGAAACATAAAAAAAAATTAAAAAATAAAAAATCCTGTCATCTGTTGACTATCCAAGGAAGCATGTTTATCCATTTTCATCATGTCTACCACCTACATTGAATCGTGTATTCTATAATTCAACATGCATTTATTAAATATGACAGTACAAGAAATAGACTGTCATGTAGGTACTGTTGCTTAAGAGAACAAGAAAATAAAAATAATAATAAGAGAACACAGAGAACAGGGAATAAAAGCCAACAAAAGTTTCAATTATTATTTTTAGAATAAAGCACCTAAGAAGGCCTCAAAATTGTACAAGGCCAAGACCAATCATATCAATATTAGCCAAACATTCCAGCAGCATATCATATATTGTCCAAAAAGTCATTTGAGGCTAAAGCCATATAACAATCAAATCTCCTAGGCCTTTGCACAGACATAGCCAATTTCATCATAATTATAAAAAATAAAAAAAATAAAAAAATCAGCAGTTAATATATAAAAGATCACCAAGCAATGGGCAAATACACTAGTGACAGCAAACACAGCAGTCAATTTCAGTTAATTTTCTTGACATCAGAATTGTATTAATAATCACATCAGAAACTAGGAAAAAATAAGAAAAATTTAAAAGCTTTGAATACCAAATCCTTGCCACTTTTTGAACCCAAGACAATGTTATATTAATAGGGTAATTCAACCCACTTTTTGAATACCAAATCGCTGCCAAAAATAAGAATATAGCACGAATAATGCAACCTCCTTTCCAAATCCTTGCCAGATCCCGAGTTTCAAGTCTCCACCCATTCTCAATGCTCTTTGCATGTATCAAGTTCATTCCCTGGGCATAGCTGCATATTATGGATGCATACAGTGCTTGTCTCACATCCTCATCTATGACATTTCCAATGCTCCTTCATTGGAGGACTTTGGAGCTTCAACTCTTTCCTCCTCCATACCACTTAGGAACCTTGCATCCAAGGATGATTCTATCGTTGGAGCAGCAACCAAAAACCCAGCAGCTTGCTTGCTGGACTGTCCATTTTCCAGTACCCTTCATGCCAGTTTTATCCAATAATAAATACCCTTCTCCTTTGCCATCATTAATCCCAAATCAATCCGCAGTGATCTCAATCAAGAAGCTCAGGATCTCCCCCTCGTTCCGTTCGGAGAAAACCTGGTGTAGTTCCTCATTTGAGAGCTTCCCAACTGATTTCAGCACTGTAGGAAAAATTTTCTAAATATGGTTTATAAATATATCTAAGGAATGAAATGATATAACCTTTAAATAAAAAGAATAAATCTTTGGGTTTAAAGGAAATGATATGTTCTTTAATGGTAAAAAATAAAAACCTTTGATTGAAAGGATCCCATGGAGGGTTATAACCTTTAAAAAATTGCCTTCATTGATATAAGTGTACCTTTTCAAAGACAGTCCTCCATGTCTATAAAAAAATAAGTCATTGGGTTCATTTTTCATCATCCAAAACATTTACTCTAAAGAGTCTAAGGTTTAGAGAGAGTTTCTACCATTTTCAAGTTCAAGTTTTTGAAGAAAGGAGTGTCCCTTCAACAAGAAGCAACAAAGTTGTCCTGGGAGAACATTAGCCACAATAAATCCATAGAGCACCAAGACGGGACTAATAAGTTCTTAAGGACAGAGGCATCTCAGTTTGGTTTAAAGTTTTCATCTGCATAAAAAATTTACAGGTTTTTCTAAGTCTCCGTATTTATGTTTTATTAATTGTATGATAGTGAAAATTTGATTGAATGATGCATGTTAAAATTGATTAATAACACATTATCACCAACAATCTTAAGAACTTATTAACTTACATGTGTTGTTAACTCTGTTTTTGCATGTTTTAATGTTCTTCTTCATTGAAAATTTGTTATGTGCACGAAAATTACGTAAAGGCGTTTGAACGCCTGAAGAACGCATAAGGAAAAATCCTATATTTCCCAGTTTCATTCGAACGCATCTTCAAACGCCACTCGAACTTGAAAATAACGCAAGTCACATCTAGGAAATTTCAAATTTAAAATAATAATATAGACTTATATTAATCTATAAATTTCATAAAAATATATATTAACTTGATAATTATCATAATATATAGATGTTTTAGCTATGGAATTTGGTAATACATAATATATGCATAGAATAATATTATCTTGGTAAAATCATATACTAAATTCCTATAAACTTTTTAGTATAGGTTTTAATTAATATTAGGGTGTTCAATTATCACATGCATGCACCTAGTAGATTATGTGATAAAGTTCAAATTATTTAATATTCATTGTATACTTGGTTGAGAGTTAAAAGTGTAGTTATACACAAGTAATTCTATTCAAGCTTGATTGAATATGTGTGTTTGTGTGTGTGTGTCTATATATGTATATATATTAAAATTTGTTGTAGTTTAAATTTAAAAAGATTGAATGCCTAAGATTTTCTATTGAGAAAGTGTTTAAGGAAATTCTTTCACCAAGGCGATAAGAGCGCAAGTGGGCAGAGACTTAAGTGGTTATACCGGACCCCCCGTCCTCTGTGAATTTTCTTTTATTCACCTATCATAAGAAACTTTTAGTCACAAATTCAAAGACTTATATTATTTGGTACTACAATCTAAAATAATAACAAGTAGAATTTTTAGTGTCATCTGAAACTGGTTCTTGAGGTATGTAGTTCTGGTTTTCTGTGAATTGTCTCATTTGATCTGTCATCCTCTGAATGAATTCTGATTGTCTCTGAATACTTTCAAATTGATTCTGGCTTGTTTCAAGCATTGTATCCAACTTTTCTTTTCGTTTCTTGAACATATCTTCGAGCATGTTTAGCAACTGATCTTCCTCTGATGGTTCTGGTTGTTGATGAAGATCATAGGTAGATGGTGGATAAGATGGAAAATATGGTTCTGTGAAATGTGATGGCTCGTCATACCATGAAGGATCTTGATAGCTCTGCCACCCTGGATGGTAGTTGTATTCGCAATAATCTCTAGGGTGGTTGCCATTACATATGTCACATCTCCCCATTGAGTTCTGTTGAGCAAATGTGGTATTGCTTGGTTCTGGCATCTAGTGATAATTGTTGGGCTGGACAACAGGCCTCAGAAAACCGGACTGTTGCTCCCAGATTTTGGGTGTATCTTCTAGTAAAGATCGTGATCTCTCAATCTCCCAATAATGTTCCATTTTTCAATCACCTGAGAACAAAAGAAAGAGATAAAAATTACAGATAAAAATAAAGAGAATTAGATACAAGTAAATTAGATAGCTTCAAAATTAATAACTCAAGAAAAATAAGTCCCCGGCAACGGCGCCAAAAACTTGACCGGCGTAAAAACACACGTATAACGCAAGCACACGTATCATTCATGTAGTATAAAAATATCGATCCCACGAGGACTTAATTTCTACTGTTGTTATTAATTATTGAATCTATTTATTTACAGATATCTAATTGAGGGAGAAGAGAATGATTGCTTGATTGATTTGGTTGATTGTAGATTTGCTAAATAAATAAATAAATAAAAAGACAAAAGAAAATACTAAAGAAAATAACAAAAGACACAAAGATCTAGGGTTCTGAATCCTTCTAATATCTTTTAAAAGATGAAGTGATTATTTTATGTTTGTGTAATAAATCAGTTTACTAACCTGGAACACGAAATTATGCAAAAGCCTCTGTCGATGGTCAGACGCAAATACCCAGTTTAACCCAATTGAACCATATGTCTATGTCAACCAAATTATCTGGATTCATTAATTTAAGTTCCAATTATTGCTACCCCCGCCCGACAGGTATATGTCTATCCTGTAAGGAAATCTATTAAAGGGTTATATATCCTCAAGGAAGATCGTGAGCTATTAAATCTAAGGCTGAAACCTAAAATCCCTATGTCTAGTTCATTTTAGATTTACCACATCAATCTTATTGGTAATCAGACAACAATAAGCATTAAGCTTAAGACTTAATAAGTAAACCTTTAAATTACCCAAACTATAAAATAACCTCTTATAAACCGGTGATATTAGAATTCATCACAACCCCAGATAACTAACACATAACTAGGGCTAGTAAAAACTTAAAAGTAAAAGACATAAAGTAAAAATACTGAAAAGTAAAAGCTGAAAAATAAAATAAAATAAAATAAAATGCTAAGGTAAAAGGAATTACTTTTACTATTTACTATTTTAGATATCTCCCATAAAATAATATATAAACTTGTGATTCTTTTTCCAACCAGCCATAAAGGCGGAACCAAAATTAAATTACCAACCGACCAATCTGGCGGTATCCTTTTTAATTCAATATTTTAAATAGTGAATATATTATTTTTAAGGGAGATTAATCTAAATAGTAATAGTAAAAGAATTACCTTTCATCCTAGCTGGGGAAG
The DNA here is from genome assembly GCA_019454045.1 of Zanthoxylum bungeanum. Classification (NCBI taxonomy): domain Eukaryota; kingdom Viridiplantae; phylum Streptophyta; class Magnoliopsida; order Sapindales; family Rutaceae; genus Zanthoxylum; species Zanthoxylum bungeanum. Next base: position 18,541 of record SKCR01017126.1, read on the forward strand.
TTACCTCCTCATGGTGAATAGTAAAAATTGTAAAAAGTAAAAAAAGTAAATTACTATATTAACAAAACGTAATTAAAATTATTTACAAAACTAAAAACTAAAAAAAACTAAAAACTAAAAGAAACTAGAGAGAGAAACTCTCTCTTTACATCAAAGAGATGAGAGAGAGTGGTGCCACTAAAACTGAAATTTGAAGCTCTATTTATAGGCCCTGGTAGGCTTCCAGCGTCGCGACGCCTACTTCTGTCGACGTGGCACGCTCTGGTTCATCGGTTTGCAGATTCTGGATAAGCTGATAAGGTGACACGTGACGAGGTGGTTGGGCTTCAATTATTGTGACACGGCGGCTTCTGATTGGTCGATGAGATTCTTATCCGCCACGTGTCAGATAAGGATTAAATACTCAATGATTGATGTTGACGTGGCGACACGTGGGAAAGAGACTGTCAGCACCGTAGGATTGCGACACGTGGCACTTCCTGATTGGCTGATGATGACGTGGCGGTGAGGTGGCAGTTTGACTTGGTCAATCTGGTGATGTGGCTGATGACGTGGTAATGACGTGGAGTGACACGTGGCACACGTGGCGATGATGATTGTCGGCACTGTAGGATACTGACACGTGGCACAGCGCATGTTAGCAGATCGACTGTGATGATGACACGTGGCACGGCGCACGTTAGCAAAGTCAAACTTTTCTCAGATTCTGATTTGGGACCCGGCGCACGTTAGCACTGTTCGGCGCACGTTAGGCGTCGCGACGTGGACAATTTACTGAATTGCCATTTTGTCATTTTTTCTCTATTTTGGCCCCAAATTGCTTCCAATGCTTTCCCAACTTTATTTATCTGCAAAATAACACAAAACACATCAAAATGTTCACAAAACTCAAGAAACTATACAAAATATTAGGTTAAATGAGTGGGAAATAGTGCTAGATTTACCACTCATCATGAGACGCTTGGATTTTTTTCTTCTTTCCCGGGTTAATAAGTAATTTCCGAAAATCAATTAGAAATAATGAATTTTTATTATCTTTATCAAGCCCAAATTTCCATTGTTTTATTTAAGGCCCAACATTAAAGTATTGGAAAGGAAAAGAAATAAGCCCAAGCCCAACAATCAATTAAAAGAAGAGAGAGCCCAAGGCCCAACTAATGAAATTCCTACACTTTTCTAGAAACTTATTAAGTAATGGAAATAATAATAAAACAAATCAATGAATGAAGGAAATCATTTTCTTCATTTCTTTTGGAAAAAACATTAATAGAGAGAGAAGAGAGAAATAGAGCAAGTTGTACTTTCTTGGTAAGAATCAAAGCTATTCTAGAGTAAATCCATCAAAGTAAATCCTACGAGAAGAAATAGAAGAGCAAAATGCTTTGTTAAGGAGGGAAAAGACATTGAAACAAGGTAAGATTGCTTGACCCAACTTTGGTATTTTTGAATTTTGGTAGTTGGATGATTGTAGTGAGTTAATGACTAGATAATAATGAAGTTTGGATGGTTTTGTGTTAAGGAAATGGGTGTTTGGGTAACTCTAGTTTGTTGGACAGTTATGACCCATAGCGTCACTATTTGTACAGATCATGGTGTTGTTGTACAAATTAACTATGTGACAAAGGAGATTGCTCTCTTATCGTTTGTGATTAGATCACCAAGATGTATAAATGATAGGAGGTCCTTATGATTTGTTCCTTGATTGAGATGATATGAGACAGTATCAATCCACGAAGGATAAATCATTAAATATCCATAGTCAGAGTATTATCGAGATTGGACATCGATAATGCGTAAAAGACTAGTATTACACTTGTGCTCGTTGTGAGGGCAGAACGGCATAGTTCTCATATATTTGGGTATAGGATACTCATGCAAGTGTAGTAGGAGGTTGTGTTTTACCGATGGTACGGGAAACAGCTTCGCTCTGGATAGACCCCTCAGAATTCCATTGGTAGTATGACTATGTGTCTATGGAAGTCCGAAATTAGGGTAGGTGTATTTGGTCTTAACCTGAGACTTGCACCGTTAATACTTGCGACAATCAATATACTTTGGTTTTAGGTCGTCCAGGGCTTAAACAGGTTATGTGTACGCCTCTGCTGGGTATATTGAGAATCGTAGTGTGTTGGGTGTGATGTCAAGACGGAAGTATCACTCCAGTCATATGGAGATGATGATCGCGCAGGGATACAAAACTGTTTCTCTAAGGGTTGCAACCATCGGGATAATATGACTTGGTCATGATTATCCGATAATAAAGAGACTAGTTGCTAGTGATCCGATATATGCTTCGTACGGGGCAGACATTGTACCAGCCCCAGGCCTTGCATGTGATCATCCGATACTGGATCAAATACGCAATACTACGTATACTACGCCTGATATAAATCGCATATTCCTATAAGGATATTTCTGGAGAATTGGGTAGGCATGGTGCTTTGCTAGAAGCCAACCTTGTCTTGTAAATCGGTACAAACGTAGTACTAGGTACTTACGTGTTCGGATAGTCTGACGACCGAATTTACTGCCAACATATCCGGGGATCTCATGGGTCGCTTCTCGAAGATTCACCGATGACGTACGACTCGCATTTTATTAATCTGTGATTAATTAGATGAGAGAGAAGATTAATCTGGGATTAATTGCGGAGATATTTTATCTGGGATAAAATATCATTTAAAGAGAGAGAGAACGATTAATTTGGAATTAATCGATTAAATAATATATTCGATATATTATACGAAATTAGATTTCGATGCGGAATTAAAATTAGATTTTAATTCGGGCGAACGAGTTAATTTAGAATTAATTTGTTAGCGTCGTGAATAGTGATTTCGCTAGGCATAGTCATTTAATTACGTCGTAACGGAAAATTCGTTAATTTGGAATTAGCGAACCCGAGTGTAGGCACTGCATTTTTACACATAAGTCCCTATGATGAGTCTCATTTTGGAGACACTACCTTTTAAGTCACGTAGGTCACGGAAAACGGACATCGGAAGGGGGATTCAGAATAAACAAGGTTCACTGTTTTCGTTGGTGCTACGTTCGTGTATACGTTCGAACGTCAAACAGATTGCGGGCGTTCGTGCTGCGTTCGAGTAAGCGTTCGAACGGTGTCGGTAATTCTGGTTTTGCTGCTAGCCTCACACCAAGCCCAATTCGCCCAAACCTTGGCCCACACGCCCAAGCCCACTTGAAACACATATTTAACACATGGTAAAATCAAAACAAATCTAAAAATCACATACCAAATTAAATAAAATACTTACACAAATTTAAGAAATTGCATGCCTAATTAAAATCAATCAACAAACTAAATGCCTAATCCAAGCCAATCAAATATTCAACATGCCTAATCCAAGCCAATCAAATCCCTTGCTTTCCTTGTCCAACACCAAATCATATCCCTTTTTAAATACACAAATCATTTCCTTGTGAAACAAGGGCAACCCCTAGCTCTCTTCTATATAAACATGCACTAACCAAGCCACTTTTTCTCTAGACTCTCTCTAATACACGCCCAAGACAAAGAAAAACACTTGACATATACACAAAAAGAGAACAAAGAGCCCCAACCATCTCCTCCATAGCCGAATCCACCACAAGCAACTACCCTCACATCACCGAAAATCAGCCCCTTTAAACCTCCACACATCACCGAAAATCACACAAAACACAGCAGCCTAAATCATTCCCAAAACAGTCCCTAAAATCCCTTAAAACAGTAACATAAAAGACACTTACAATCCTTGAAATAACCACACAAAACCACACCAAAAAGAACACACAGAACAATCCATCAAGAACATCAAAACAGTCCACAAACAGTAAGCAGAGGACACAGAGGAAACGGCAGCAAAACCACAAGGAAACAGCAGCAAAACGGAGTCGGAACAGTAGCTTGAGCGGCCGAACAGCGAAAGAAGAGGCAAACCAGTGAACCAGAAAAGTTGCGGAGCTTTATCCCCTTCCGATCTTCATGAAACGCGAGTCCGAGAGACAGCTTAAAAGGTTAGACCTTAGGGTATCTTTCACACTTATTCTTATTTAATTTCTGGTCATTTATTTTGATTATATTTTCTGTATTTGTGGCATTTGTTGTGTGTATGATGTGTGTTGTGGGCATTGGATGAATGGAAGAGTGTTGTCTCTTGTGGTATATAGGATGAAAACCCAGACGTAAATTCCGTAGCCGAATCCGAATGGATGGTAGTGCGGTCTGTACTTGGGACACAACTCCACGTACCACTTGAGTAAACGGCACCTTCTCTTATTTTGTGTTGCTTTGGTTTATTTATTTCTCGTCATTTAAATTCTGTATGTTGCTTATTCCCGTATGATACGTTCGAGTGCATGGGCTTAGTAAGTGCGATGAAAGGTCCCCTAATTGGAGGGGTTAAAATCCTTCACCACGATGCTCTGCCGCACCGATTGATGTGTGTTCGGTTGAATGCGAGATACGTTCAATCGAGCATACTTAGTTTGATATGATTGTCTTTATTTTCGTATGCATGATTCAACCGAGCGCATGGGTTTAGTAAGTGTGATGTGAGATCCCCTATGGGGAGGGGCTAAAGCCCTTTACCATGATGCTTTGCCGCGCCGGTTGATGTATGTTCGGTTGGATACAAGATACGTTCAATCGGGCACACTATGTTTAATATTATTGCTTTTAATTCTCTGTATGCATGATTCAGTCGAGCGCATGGGCTTAGTATATTGGTCTAAAGGTCCTCTCTTTGAGAGATCAAGAGCCCCAAAAGGCCACCTTTACGGCAGTACTTCGCCGTGCCCCTTTATTTTTTCGTTTATGTATTGCGTCCCATTTCATGCATCAGGTCTGTTCCTGTTCGAACGCGTTTACGAACGCAACTCGAACGCGCATGTATTTTGCCTTGTCATGCATCAGGTCTTATTTCTGTTCCAACGCGTTCACGAACGCCATACGAACGTGAGCATTCTGTTTCATTTTCGTTCGAATGCGTTCACAAATGCCACACGAACGTGAGCATTCTGTTTCATTTCCGTTTGAACTCGTTCACAAACGCCACACGAACGTGAGTATTCTGTTTCATTTTCGTTCGAAAGCGTTAACAAACACCATACGAACGAGAGCATTCTGTTTCATTTCCGTTCGAACGCGTTATCAAACGCCATACGAACGCGAACCTTCTGTTTACCGTTCGAACGCGTTTACGAACGCTACACGAACGCGCACCCACTGAACTGAGTCCTCTTCATTAGATTTCATGCATAGTTTTCCTAGTAGCTATCCCCACATGTATGAATACAAATATGTTAATGTATTGCGATTCATATGCTTATGTCATTATAACATTCGAGTATTGTTTCTTGTGGTATATCGGATGGAAACCCAGACGTAAATTCCGTAGCCGAATCCGAATGGACGGTAGTGCGGTCTGTACTTGGGATACAATTCCACATACCACTTGGAAAAGTGCCCACATGTATGCTTGTATGTTTAGTATGTATGTTTGTTTTTTCTTGAACATGTAATATGCAAATGAAGTTGTATGTTCGTTGCTACTTTGATATATTTTAAGCATGCAATTTTAGATGTGAGATATATGTGAAATGTGTGCATCAGTTTAATTTTGCATATGAGAATTTATAAGCATGATACTCTTGGAAATAAGTGTTACTTAAGCTTGATTAAATTATCACATAAATCCTTTCATTACAAGTGCCATAAGTAAGGGACCATTCCGAACCCAACGGTTTGAGGTTTTTCCTTGCGAGGGGTGAGTGCGGCCTTAAATCTTTGTCCTGGTTCACACCGGGTGGCGACTCCATGTTATTCAGTACTTCCCAACTAGGCCGCGAGCCTAGAACAGCGTCGCCCAGGTAGCTGTGTTCCCACAGTCTGGCGACTCCACTGGGATAGAGAGTTGGCCCCGAAATATTGTCTTGTAATGTTTGGATTTATGTTTTAATTGACCATGTCTATAGTGGATAAAGTGGGGGTTTAATCAAGGGCACTTTGAGGCTAGGTAATGGTTTGGTGTCTTCCTTCACTCACTACATTTCTAGAAGGAAAAGCTGTGAGGACACCTATATGGCCATCTACTCGTAGCCTTTGTGATGGACTAATTTGGAGGACTCGTTGTTTATTCCTGACACCAAGCGATAAGAGCCTAAGAGGCTTTGGGTACTTAAGTGAGCCTCGCTCCACCTTCCCTCTGGGGAATCTACAACGGGAAATCCATTTGACAGTCTGTCACACACCATAGCTCATTGGCACGTACCTTAGTGTATAAAAAATGATGCGCTCACTTGGTCGCTTGAACCCTTGAGTGGGGAGACCTAGTTGTGGGCTATCCTTCGCCGGTGAGAGCCTTTGTCCATACTCTTGCAAATCCAACCATAGACCGGTTTGTATGGTTAAAGTAACAATTATTTCCTTGAGAATGTGCTTATGGACCATCCTCATTTGGATGCAGTTGGACTATTGTCAGAAATGCGGGCTTGCTGGGCCATTTAAACTGGGGTAAGTTCGTACCGTATGACTATTAGGCCCAAGGCTTCTGAAATGTTGATGGGCCATTATGTAAAAATTATTATGTTATGTTTGCATTATCTCCCTTCTATGCTTGTGTTTGGGAACATCATCGTTTGGATCCATTTGGACCATTTGTCATGGGATATGGGCTTGTTGGGCCATTTAAACTGGGACAAGAATGTATTCCATGACTATTGGGCCAAAGGCGTCTAAGTGTTGGTGGGCCACCTTGTGCTTGTGTTCGGAATATTATCATTTGGATTTAGTTGGGCTCTTTGCCATAAGACATGAACTCGTTGGACCATTTAAACTGGGACGGGTTCACTCTTATGACAGTTGTCCCAAAAGCTTCTAAAATGATAATAGGCCTATTTGTTTGAGAATTTTATTTAATTTAGTATGTTATATGTTACATGCATCTCATGCACCCCATGCATACATATATCATGTTAACACCGTCTATGTCTCAAAAAAGACAACATAGATACCGTTTGGGTTAGAGAAGGGACAAGGCTCACTAAAAGAACAAGTATGAGTGATTCCGATAATGAGGTGTCCCGTATGGATCAGTTAGAGAACAGTCTCGCCAAAGTCACTGAACAGTTGCAGGCTTTGACTACTGTTGTGGCTGGTATAGCCGGGTCTCGTGCTGGGGGTAGTTCTGGGGATGCAAGACAAGAGGAACCTCCGAACAGATTAGGGGATGATACCCCCTCTTTTGATGATGATATGGCAGAGTATGCAACAGACAGAGTGATTGGGTCTCAGGCCGAGATACAGAAACTCATGGATCAGGTTGAATCCGTTACCCGCAAGATGATGGGTAAGAATGAAGATTTGCTAGATTATGAGACAATGACGTTTGAGGAGCAGTTGCCGGCGCAGTTTAAGATGCCGGATTTGGCTAAGTTCAATGGGAACGGAGATCCGAGGGTGCATCTCCGTCAGTATGTGTCTGTTATGAGTTCAGTTGGCCTGTCTCAGCGCCAGGTACAAAAGATGTTCGGGATGTCACTCGAGGGGGCACCCGTAGTATGGTACCATAACCTGGACAAGCAGGTTAAGGAAGATTGGAGGGAGCTAGCTGATGCTTTCTTAAAGCAATATGTCACGGACCTGGAGATTGACTTGTCACTCCGTGACTTAGAAAATATCAAGCAGAAGCCGGAGGAAAATTTCAAGGAATATGTGGACCGCTGGAGGAGCCAGCTTCTGAAGATGCAGACCCGGCCCTCAGAAAATGACCAGATCAAAATGATCATCAAGGGCACCAAGCCCTCTATTTATGGCAAACTAAGGAGAATGACTTCGATGATTACTGATTTTCGACAGCTGAGGGAGACAGTTATGGATATTGAGGAGGAGGAAGCCGAGAACAGAAAGTTTTATGGACAGAACAGAAGGAATATTGGGGGACATTCAGGGACTATGCCTGCTACTGCTGAGGTCACTGCCATTAAGAACAGACGATTTTCTAACCTTGGTAAGCCTCTTTCAAAGGTATTCGAAAAGCTGAAGGCGCAAGGACTCTTAAAACCTTTGGAACCTAGGCCCATTCCAAATCCTGTGCCACCTCATATGAACTTAAACTTATACTGTCACTTCCACCAAGAAAAAGGCCATGACACCGACAACTGCGCCCGCCTCAGACATGAAATCCAAAACCTCATCGATGCCCATACAATACCCGACCCAGAGAAAGAACAACCCAACACACACAGAAATCCCCTACCCAACTACATGATCAACTCTGGCCTACCCGAAACCCTTGTCCTCCAAGCTCTCAACCACTCAGCTTCATAGGAATAAGGGATGGCAACGGTGGAGAACCATAGGCCAATGAAGAAGGCAATGCTGCGAATGATGAAGTTATTCCTCCTAGTTTATTTGATCCTGCATTTTTAATAAAGACATTGATTTTGTCTCTTCGTTCAAACCTTTTCTTAATGATAATAAAGACGTTCGTTTTGCTTATCTGCCTAAGACTATTACTTTCAAACTTGCAACATAAGTGTGTTCAATCTTGGTAATGTGATGCTCAGAACGTATGGAATCCTCAAAAGAAGCAAGCAGAAAAGATATGGTGGTCATTCAGAAATTGAGAAATAGGGCAGTGAGACTATCAGACTTGGAAGGGAATGAGTTCACCGAGCCGATTAAAGTGGAAAGGTTGAAGCAGTACTTTGCCTGAGGAAGAATTGGCGGAAGACCTAACCCAACGGGATAGGAAACTCATTCATGCATGCATGCATACACGTAACATACTTTGCATTATTTTATGTTTGTTTTGCTTTGTATTCACAGCTTTTGAAGCAGAAAGAGAGAAAGCGGCAAAGGCAAGCCAATCAGAAACAGCTAAAGCACAGAAACAGATTCGGGTAGTTATCCTAGGGCCGGAACCCATATCAGCTTAGGGGGCAAGGCCCCACATCATCTTTAGCTTGGGGGTGAGGCCCATGTCAGCTCGGGGCCGAGGCCCATATCAGTTTGGGGGCGAGGCCCATATCAGTATCAGATCGAGGGCGAGGCCCATATCAATTCAGGAAGAAAGCCTATATTTAGTTCAGCTCGGGAATAAAGCCTACATTCGGTACAATCCAAGAACAAAGCCTCAAGTTAGTATAGTTTGAGAACAAAGCTCAAGGAGAAGAAAGCCTCATGTCAGTTCAGTTCGGGAATAAAGCCCACACTCAGTGCAGTTCGGGAAGAAAGCATACATTTAGTTCAGTTCAGGAAGAAGGCCTGCATTCAATACAGTTCAAGAACAAAGCCACATTGTCAGCTCAGATCAGAGAACAAAGCTCGGGAGGAATAAAGCCTCATGTCAGTATAGTTTGAGAACAAAGCTCAAGGGGAAGAAAGCCTCATGTCAGTATAGTTTGAGAACAAAGCTCAAGGGGAAGAAAGCCTCATATCAGTATAGTTTGAGAACAAAGCTCAAGGGGAAGAAAGCCTCATGTCAGTATAGTTTGAGAACAAAGCTCAAGGGGAAGAAAGCCTCATATCAGTATAGTTTGAGAACAAAGCTCAAGGGGAAGAAAGCCTCATGTCAGTATAGTTTGAGAACAAAGCTCAAGGGGAAGAAAGCCTCATGTCAGTATAGTTTGAGAACAAAGCTCAAGGGGAAGAAAGCCTCATATCAGTATAGTTTGAGAACAAAGCTCAAGGGGAAGAAAGCCTCATGTCAGTATAGTTTGAGAACAAAGCTCAAGGGGAAGAAAGCCTCATGTCAGTATAGTTTGAGAACAAAGCTCAAGGGGAAGAAAGCCTCATATCAGTATAGTTTGAGAACAAAGCTCAAGGGGAAGAAAGCCTCATATCAGTATAGTTTGAGAACAAAGCTCAAGGGGAAGAAAGCCTCATGTCAACACAGTTCGGGAACAAAGCTCGGAGGAATAAAGCCTCATCTCAACACAGTTCGAGAATGAACAAGCCGGGAATGGCACTCCAAGATTGGAAGCACAGTTCGAGAATGGACCACATCACAATACGGTTCGGGAATGAACCAGGGGTCGCAGCACCTCACCATCCAAATCAACTCAACTCAACACATGGTAAGTCAAGTGGCAGCTGGCGAGCCAGGTAAGTGAAAATGCATTGCATAACTTTGATAGGATTGTCACTGTTGCATATTACACAAGTCCCATCAAAGTGGGGGCGACTGTAGGCACTGTATTTTTACACATAAGTCCCTATGATGAGTCTCATTTTGGAGACACTACCTTTTAGGTCACGGAGGTCACGGAAAACGGACATCGGAAGGGGGATTCAGAATAAACAAGGTTCACTGTTTTCGTTGGTGCTACGTTCGTGTATATGTTCGAACGTCAAACAGATTACGGCGTTCGTACTGCGTTCGAGTAAGCGTTCGAACGGTGTCGGTAATTCTGGTTTTACTGCTAGCCTCACACCAAGCCCAATTCGCCCAAACCTTGGCCCAAACGCCCAAGCCCACTTAAAACACATATTTAACACATGGTGAAATCAAAACAAATCTAAAAATCACATACCAAATTAAATAAAATACTTACACAAATTTAAGAAATTGCATGCCTAATTAAAATCAATCAACAAACTAAATGCCTAATCCAAGCCAATCAAATACTCAACATGCCTAATCCAAGCCAATCAAATCCCTTGCTTTCCTTGTCCAACACCAAATCATATCCCTTTTTAAATACACAAATCCTTTCCTTGTGAGACAAGGGCAACCCCTAGCTCTCTTCTATATAAACATGCACTAACCTAGCCAATTTTTCTCTAGACTCTCTCTAATACATGGACAAGACAAAGAAAAACACTTGACATATACACAAAAAGAGAACAAAGAGCCCCAACCATCTCCTCCATAGCCGAATCCACCACAAGCAACTACCCTCACATCACCGAAAATCAGCCCCTTTAAACCTCCACACATCACCGAAAATCACACAAAACACAGCAGCCTAAATCATTCCCAAAACAGTCCCTAAAATCCCTTAAAACAGTAACATAAAAGACACTTACAATCCTTGAAATAACCACACAAAACCACACCAAAAAGAACACACAGAACAGTCCATCAAGAACATCAAAACAGTCCACAAACAGAAAGCAGAGGACACAGAGGATATGGCAGCAAAACCACAAGGAAACAGCAGCAAAACGGAGTTGGAACAGTAGCTTGAGCGGCCGAACAGCGAAGGAAGAGGCAAAACCAGTGAACCAGAAAAGTTGCGGAGCTTTACCCCCTTCCGATCTTCGTGAAACACGAGTCCGAGAGACAGCTTAAAAGGTTAGACCGTAGGGTATCTTTCACACTTATTCTTATTTAATTTCTGGTAATTTATTTTGATTATATTTTCTGTATTTGTGGCATTTGTTGTGTGTATGATGTGTGTTGTGGGCATTGGATGAATGGAAGAGTGTTGTCTCTTGTGGTATATAGGATGGAAACCCAGACGTAAATTCCGTAGCCGAATCCGAATGGACGGTAGTGCGGTCAGTACTTGGGACACAACTCCACGTACCACTTGAGTAAACGGCACCTTCTCTTGTTTTGTGTTGCTTTGGTTTATTTATTTCTCGTCATTTAAATTTTGTATGTTGCTTATTCTCGTATGATACGATCGAGTGCATGGCCTTAGTAAGTGCGATGAAAGGTCCCCTAATTGGAGGGGTTAAAATCCTTCACCACGATGCTCTGCCGCACCGATTGATGTGTGTTCGGTTGAATGCGAGATACGTTCAATCGAGCATACTTAGTTTGATATGATTGTCTTTATTTTCGTATGCATGATTCAACCAAGCGCATGGGTTTAGTAAGTGTGATGTGAGATCCCCTATGGGGAGGGGCTAAAGCCCTTTACCACGATGCTTTGCCGCGCCGGTTGATGTGTGTTCGGTTGGATACAAGATACGTTCAATCGGGCACACTATGTTTAATATTATTGCTTTTAATTCTCTGTATGCATGATTCAGTCGAGCGCATGGGCTTAGTATGTCGGTCTAAAGGTCCTCTCTTTGAGAGATCAAGAGCCCCAAAAGGCCACCTTTACGGCAGTACTTCGCCGTGCCCCTTTATTTTGTCGTTTATGTATTGTGTCCCATTTCATGCATCAGGTCTGTTCCCGTTCGAACGCGTTTACGAACGCAACTCGAACGCGCATGTATTTTGCCTTGTCATGCATCAGGTCTTATTTCTGTTCGAACGCGTTCACGAATGCCATACGAACGTGAGCATTCTGTTTCATTTCCGTTCGAATGCGTTCACAAACGCCACACGAACGTGAGCATTCTGTTTCATTTCCGTTCGAACGCGTTCACAAACGCCACACAAAGGTGAGTATTCTGTTTCATTTCTGTTCGAACGCATTAACAAACGCCATATGAACGAGAGCATTCTGTTTCATTTCCATTCGAACGCGTTATCAAATGCAATACGAATGCGAACCTTCTGTTTACCGTTCGAACGCGTTTACGAACGCTACACGAACGCGCACCCACTGAACTGAGTCCTCTTCATTAGATTTCATGCATAGTTTTCCTAGTAGCTATCCCCACATGTATGAATACAAATATGTTAATGTATTGCGATTCATATGCTTATGTCATTATAACATTCGAGTATTGTTTCTTGTGGTATATCGGATGGAAACCCAGACGTAAATTCCGTAGCCGAATCCGAATGGACGGTAGTGCGGTCTGTACTTGGGATACAATTCCACATACCACTTGGAAAAGTGCCCACATGTATGCTTGTATGTTTAGTATGTATGTTTGTTTTTTCTTGAACATGTAATATGCAAATGAAGTTGTATGTTCGTTGCTACTTTGATATATTTTAAGCATGCAATTTTAGATGTGAGATATATGTGAAATGTGTGCATCAGTTTAATTTTGCATATGAGAATTTATAAGCATGATACTCTTGGAAATAAGTGTTACTTAAGCTTGATTAAATTATCACATAAATCCTTTCATTACAAGTGCCATAAGTAAGGGACCATTCCGAACCCAACGGTTTGAGGTTTTCCCTTGCGAGGGGTGAGTGCGGCCTTAAATCTTTGTCCCGGTTCACACCGGGTGGCGACTCCATGTTATTTAGTACTTCCCAACTAGGCCGCGAGCCTAGAACAGCTTCGCCCAGGTAGCTGTGTTCCCACACCGAGCCCGAGAGTGTTTGCGAGCACATTCGTATTTCGAATTCGAGTGCGGCACGCAAGTCACATCAAGCGTCAGATCATTAGTCACTTTGAGTGATGTGACAACTTATCATATTGATTGATTGAATGATATGAATAGTTGATGTGGGTTGTTGGAAGCAATTAATTGCCAAATTTTGGCTCCAAAACCTTGTTGACTTTTTGAAAGTGGTAGATGGTATATGTTTAATTGTTTTTGGAAAACAAATAATCTAATACACATTTCCATCTCTCTCTCTTTTTCCCTCCTCTCTCTCACACGGTCTTGGACCGATTTTTCTCCTCTGGTTTTTGCTTCACTGCCGAGAATCAAGAGAAGAAATGTGATGATTTTGTTGCAAAATCACAAGTGCTAGCACACATCGGAGTCTTGCGAAGGTGATAGGGAACTCACTTCATGAGCAAGGGATCACCATGACAAAGCTTGGAGCTTGGAGCTTGGACCATTGCCGAAAATGGAGAACTCAGTAACAGCTCACTGCCGTGACTTAGAGGAGGCAGAAAATTGATTTTTGTTGTCCACCGCATCACTCAACCGATCGATGTAAGTATTCCGCAACTTCGTTGATTGTATTCACATGTGTTTTATGCTTGATTATTCGATCCTTGGGACCGTAGAACTCCAACATTGGTATCAGAGCATTCTTAAAAGCATGAAACCAATTTAGGGCTTAAAATTGGGAAAATTGTATTTGAGCATGATTTAATGAAATTGGATGATTTAGTATCCTTTAATGTAGTTTAATTGAAGATTGATTGGATCAATTTCATGAAAAATTGTTTGGAACAAATTTGCCCAAATTTTAGGCTTGGCCGAAAATGATGAGTGCCCTAAATGTCTTGGTTTTCTTATTTTGATTCATTGGATGACTTGGAATCAATTGGGAATGATGATTTGATGTTGAATTGGATTCAATTGGATTGGATTTAAAATTGGACATTAAAAACCCCTAAAAACCGAAAGCTTTATAGCATGTTTGGGTTTGATTTTTTGATCAAAATGTGTTGGACACTAATTGATGTAATTAAGCATATTTAATTGTGTAAATTGATGTTTTAGAAATGTTAATTTGGGTGATTAATTATGGCATTGTACTTAGGTTAATTAAATTGTGAAATTGGATTTTTGTAATTTAATTAATTGGGCCTATTTTGGAAATTGGGCTTGTAATGTTGTAAATGGGCTTATTGGGCTTGATTGTACCAAGTTAGGTTTAGGCTAAATTGGTTGGATCCAATTGGGCCTAAAACCGCTTCCATAAAGCCCAAATGCGACTAATGGACCTTAATTATTTTAATTGGGCCTAATGGGCCTAAATTGATTTCTAGGCTTATGGGGTCACTCCTTAATTGGGCTTTGGTTATTGGGTATGACCCAAGTTGACCAAAAGTCAACGCCTTAAGAAATTAATTAAAAGCCCATTGGACTTTAATTAAATTAACGTTGGACGTTAATCGGGCTTTGAGACCTGTAACGATTAAATTTGGAATTTAAGTCGTAAAAGTTTATTAATAAAGTGTAATATTTAATTCAGAATTAAATAGCGAATTATTATTAAATACAAATTAAATTGGATTTAATGTTGTAGTTTAATTTAATTTAAAAATACGTACTTTAAGTACTTATTCACAAAACGAGTTTGACTCGCGCAAAATCAAATCGTTGTTTCAACATTGGATGGTCATTAATTATCAAATTAATTAATTTGATTAGATTGATTGATAACATGCTTGTGTGAATACATGGTTGCGATGCATGAATAATGTATATCGGATAGATATTAGAAGAAGGGTGGGGCAATTTTAGAAATTGTTGTAATAAATTTAGAATTTTTTAATTGGACCTGCGTGTCCAGCCTATTACCTCCATACTCTTTGTATTTCTCTTCTCACCTATTCCCCTCAATGTAAATGAGGTTTCTTTAGAAGTGTAGTGTAACGGGTAGAAGTAAATACTTGTGCTAGTGGGAGAGAGAAAAAAGTGAGAGATTTGATCTTTGATCAATGTGTTAAGTATCCATCCGCATATCATTATTATTTTATTTACGCGTCTTATTATGTGTTTAGAATGCATGTTTAAGGGTGTATGATGATGAGACCTTAACAAAGATAATAAATTGGTTGCCAATTTGCACGCGAAAAAGCCTCACAAAATATTAAGCGTTTTTCCTTCCATTGAGTGATTCTTACTCAAGATCTAAGACTGGCATTGGTTTGTTGGCCAAAGTCAAGACCTTTGTCCGTCGAGGATGTGTTTGAATCACGAGAGCTTTGTTCCATATTGGTGTCTTGTCCAAGTTGTGGTTTGTTGGCCAAAGTCAAGACCACTTCTTGTCCATCGACATTGATTACGAAGCTTTCCATGGTCAATGGGTTCCGCTTAACTGGGATCACTAAGTTTGTTGTGCCAAAGTCAAGGCTTAGTTGATTCAGAGGAAAAAGGTTAGGTAATATATTGGATATATTGGCATATATAAGATATATGTTTCGGACTTGGATGTCCCCCTACTGGATCTAGGAATTGGATGGGATCCAATTGATCTTAGAGATCTACCTAGTTAATTATCATACAATTTGTTGGCCAAAGTCAAGATTGTGTGACATTTAACGGGATCCTAGCCCACTGGGAAACTCGGTTTCTCGAGTACTCGACAGAGGGTTAGAGGCTCGCCGAAAAATAGTGGGAGGTAAGAATTGAATTTGCAATATTCGTTTAATTACTTGCCATACGCGCTCAAACAAATATCATTCGTCAAATAAATTAAATGTTAGTTGGACTAATATTTAAACGTTGTTTTATGAAAACAGTTGGACTGTATTCAAGCAATTAAATTATAGTTGATTATATAATTGGATTATAGTAATCATTATAATAAATAGTACCTAAATCATTGATTAAATAGTTGGACTATTAGAATCAAGATAAAATTGAAAGATTAGTGTTTAAAACATAATCCTGGGGAAAATGTATTAAACGACTTTAATTTTCAAATTGGGAATAAATTTCAGGATGGTCCTGGAAAACTAATAAGTTACTTTATTTGATAAAATCCATATTAGGCCTAAGCCCGGAGTTAAGCAAAATAGTAGAGCATGATCTTTGGAAGATTCATGTGATAATAACTTTAGTACTTAATCCATTAAACTTGCTGAATATACTCCTTAATTTCTTAATCAGAACTAAGGATTAGATCCTTAAAGTATGATAATGAAATTGAAGGATCTTCTTAAATCTATATCTAGATTTTGAAGTACTAAATTGCAATAGTAAACTCTTCGAGAGTTAATGGCTATACTCAATGAGTCAAAGCCAAAGTTTGCAATAAGGCAAGAATCGCAAGGCGCATATTACTTCGGCATTCTAGAAGGCCAAAGGCTTGGCCAAAGGCTTCTGGAATGTGGAAAAAGGCAAAGGCAAAATTATTATAATCTTCTAGGAAGACAAATGACATATCCCAAAATGTCTGGCTAAATTGTGGCAAACGGGATCGCGGAAGCGTGACTGCCGTTTGAACAAAGCAGACATGAAGGAATTGAATAACAAGCAAGGCTATGACTTCAAATATGTTTGTCATAAATATGTTCACTACAAGTATTAAAAATTGGATTTTAGATACTTAGTGTGATACATAAATATGTAATGATATGCAGAATCTGCTATGAGCTGGATACTGACTTCAGTTGAGATTAATCTGCGAATTGAAAATGGGACGAAAGTCGTTGTTTTAACCGTAGGCACCTAAGTTTAAGAACTACCATTTGGGTGTCCACTTAAATTAGGAAACTGTTAAAATGTAACTAGTTTGACTAGATACATTATCTATATATCAGGGTTTAACCCGTTGCGGGTATACCTTTATATTCTAGAACACAAAAGTGTTTTATTATATAAAGATGATATTGAGATAAACACATTAGATGTGAATAACAATATTTATATTTTGAATATAAATAAATCTCAAACATATAACATGACAAAAAAATAGCTCAAACTGATTTGATCAGATGAAACATATTGTGGCATTGTTGTCTGGGACACAATTAAAAAAGACTCATATATCCACACTTTCGAAGAGTGGATACTAGGACAAATTTGATTCTATTCAAATAAAGTCTACGAATCTAGTTTATTGGGCAAGGTGCCTAAAACACCTTTACTTGGTAAAAGTGTAAATGCCATTGATCTGTTAGCCCTAGTTCATAGTGAAGCAAGTGGGCCCATGTCTAGCTAGGCTAGAAGTGGATATGAATATTTCGTGACCTTTACGGATGTGGCATCACGTTATGGTTATGTGTTTCTTTTGAAACACAAATCGGAAACTTTTAGAGTTTCGACGCGAAATAGACATACAGATCGGCTAAAGTATAAAACCATCACGGTTAGACCATGATGAAAATACTTAAGCAATAAGTTTCTAATATACTTGAAAGAGTATAGTATTCTTTCAATGAGGACTCCTCCCGAAACACGTCAGTTTGACGGTGTGCCCGAACAGAGCAACCGAATTTTGTTAGACATGATAAGGTTAATCATGAGTCGCTCTGAGCTACCATTTCCTTCAACCGATACGCATAAACAGTGCAGAACTTATTTAGAATAAGGTTCCATAAAAATCTATTTGACAGACTTCATATTAGATATGAACATGAAAAAACTGGGTTTTCTCATTCCTGAAGATTTGGGAATGATAGGCATATGTTTGAATGATACCAAACTAGAACCCAAATCGGATAAGTGCCAAAGTTGTTGGTTATCCTAGGGAAACCAAAGTATATTACTTATACAACTCACTAGAGAACAATGTCATTGTTGCTCACCATGCGGTTTTCCTAAGAGGAATACCGATATGCAGTGGTAAGTGGGAGGAAAGTAAAACTCGATGAAAATCGGAGTAATACTATTCCAGACACCGAATCTTAATGGAACATATATAGTTCATCAAGGATGAAACTATACCATAATCTTCGAATACACAAGAACCACGTAAGTCGGAGAGAGTCAGAAAATAACCTGGGGTATGGGTTTCTGATCTCACCTTATAAAGATGTCAATCTTATTGAGGAATACGAACTGACTACATATGAGGAAGTGATACAAGGTATCGACTCCCTAATTATGGCAAAGTGCCATGACATCCGAAATGGATTCCATGAATATCAACCAGTTTGGATACTAGTTGATGTACCGCAAGGCATTGTGTCTATTGGTACTATATAAGTCTTCAAGGAAGACATAGATGGATGGCAACATACCAACGTACTAAGCTAGGCTTGTAGCGAAAAGGTATCGTTATCAACATTGTGTCGATTACGACGAAACCTTTTACCTGTTGCCACGGTAAATCCATTTGGATAATGCTTGCTGATGCTGCATGTTTCATTTATGAAATATGGCAGCTAAATGCCAAAACCGCTTTCCGTAACGGAAACCTTTTGGAGGATGTTTACAACATCCTGACGGTTTTGTCGTACCATAACTAGCAAACAAGGTTTACAGGTTATTCGATCAATGTTTGGATTGAAGCAAACATTAGGTTCTTGGAATTATCATTTTGATGTAATCATAATAGTTTATGATTTAATTCAAAACGAAAATGATTCTTGTGTATATAAGGAGGTTAGTGGGAGCGCACTGACAGTGGTTGTCCTATAAATAATGATAATAATTCATTTCTTGGAAATGATATTTCCATATAATACAATCGGTGAAAGCTTGGCTTTCATAAAAATTCTTCGTAGAATCTTGGAGAAACAACCTTTATTCTAGGAATAAAGATCTACTGGGTTAGATTTAAAGTTGTTTCCACTCTCCAAGAAATCGTACATTGAAAAATGTACGCGACCTGGTGTCTCATACGCTTTGAGCATATGGATTCACAAACAGACCAATCCAAGTGATAGTCACTGGATTAAAGTTAAGAACATCCATTAGTATCTTAGAGATCTAAGGATGCTGTCTTATACTATGGAGATGGAGAACTTGAAGTGACTGGGATCACTGTAGCAAGTTTCTTAACAGATAAAAATGACTATAAGTCGAACAAACGGTACTATACAGTTTGAATAACGGAACAGTGAGCTGGAAATCTTCCAAGCAAGATACTGTTACCAAATAAACAACACAAGTGGATTATTGTTGCAACTGAGGCAGCAATAGAAGCCATTTGGGTCGATAACAAATCTAATTAGATTAGATATAATTCTGTTAGAAGCTGAGCTATACTATAGCACAGGCTAAAGAATTAATGGTCTCATCAACAATCCAGATATATACTTCGATATTCATCTGATTCGTTCGAATCATACATCGTGGTGATGTGATGATCGTATAAATCGCATCAGATGATAATCATGCAAATCCGCTGACGAAAGCCTTTTCTCAGTAGTTTGAGCCAACCGTACATAGTTCGGGTGTCAGACACTCGAGTGACTGGCTATAGGCCAAGTGGGAGATTGTTGGACAGTTATGACCCATAGCGTCACTATTTGTACAAATCAT
Source organism: Zanthoxylum bungeanum (assembly GCA_019454045.1). NCBI lineage: Eukaryota > Viridiplantae > Streptophyta > Magnoliopsida > Sapindales > Rutaceae > Zanthoxylum > Zanthoxylum bungeanum. The sequence goes on from SKCR01017126.1 coordinate 38,249, forward strand.
GGTGTTGTTGTACAAATTAACTATGTGACAAAGGAGATTGCTCTCTTATCGTTTGTGATTAGATCACCAAGATGTATAAATGATATGAGGTCCTTATGATTTGTTCCTTGATTGAGATGATATGAGACAGTATCAATCCACGATGGATAAATCATTAAATATCCATAGTCAGAGTATTATCGAGATTGGACATCGATAATGCGTAAAAGACTAGTATTACACTTGTGCGCGTTGTGAGGGCATAACAACATAGTTCTCATATATTTGGGTATAGGATACTCATGCAAGTGTAGTAGGAGGTTGTGTTTTACCGATGGTAAGGGAAACAGCTTCGCTCTGGATAGACCCCTCGGAATTCCATTGGTAGTATGACTATGTGTCTATGGAAGTCCGAAATCAGGGTGGGTGTATTTGGTTTTAACTTGAGACTTGCACTGCTAATACTTGTGACAATCAATATACTTTGGTTTTAGGTCGTCCAGGGCTTAAACAGGTTCTGTGTACGCCTCTGCTGGGTATATTGAGAATCGTAGTGTGTTGGGTGTGATGTCAAGATGGAAGTATCACTCCATTCATATGGAGATGATGATCGCACAGGGATACAGAACTGGTTCTCTAAGGGTTGCAACCATCGGGATAATATGACTTGGTCATGATTATCCAATAATAAAGAGACTAGTTTCTAGTGATCCGATATATGTTTCGTACGGGGCAGACACTGTACCAGCCCCAGGCCTTGCATGTGATCATCCGATACTGGATCGAAATACGAAATACTACGTATACTACGCCTGATATAGATCGCATATTCCTATAAGGATATTTCTGGAGAATTGGGTAGGCATGGCACTTTGCTAGAAGCCAACCTTGTCTTGTAAATCGGTACAAACGTAGTACTAGGTACTTACGTGTTCGGATAGTCCGACGACCGAATTTACTGCCAACATATCCGGGGATCTCATGGGTCGCTTCCCGAAGATTCACCGATGACGTACGACTCGCACTTTATTAATATGGGATTAATTAGATGAGAGAGAAAATTAATATGGGATTAATTGCGGAGATATTTTATCTGAGATAAAATATCATTTAAAGAGAGAGAACGATTAATTTGGAATTAATCGATTAAATAATATATTCGATATATTATACGAAATTGGATTTCTACGCGGAATTCGAGTTAATTTAGAATTAATTCGTTAGCGACGTGAATAGTGATTTCGCTAGGCATAATCATTTAATTACGTCGCAACGGAAAATTCGTTAATTTGGAATTAGCGAACCCGAGCCCGAGAGTGTTTGCGAGCGCATTCGCATTTCGAATTCGAGTGTGGCACGCAAGTCACATCAAGCGTCAAATAGCTAGTCGCATCAAGCGTCAAATCATTAGTCACTTCGAGTGATGTGACAACTTGTCACATTGATTGATTGAGTGATGTGAATAGTTTATGTGGGTTGTTGGTAGCAATTAATTGCCAAATTTTGGCTCCAAAACCTTGTTGACTTTTTGAAAGTGGTAAATGGTATATGTTTAATTGTTTTTGGAAAAAAATTAATCTAATACACATTTCCATCTCTCTCTCTTTTTCCCTCATCTCTCTCACACGGTCTTGGACCGATTTTTCTCCTCTGGTTTTTGCTTCACTGCCGAGAATCAATAGAAGAAATGTGATGATTTTGTTGCAAAATCACAAGTGCTAGCACACATCGGAGTCTTGCGAAGGTGATAGGGAACTCATTTTATGAGCAAGGGATCACCATGACAAAGCTTGGACCATTACCGAAAATGGAGGACTCAGAAACAGCTCACTGCCGTGACTTGGAGGAGGCAGAAAATTGATTTTTATTGTCCACCGCATCGCTCAACCGATCGCTGTAAGTATTCCGCAACTTCGTTGATTGTATTCACATGTTTTTTATGCTTGATTATTCGATCCTTGGGACCGTAGAACTCCAACATAAACATGTTATCCAATTTTGTTAATCTAGTAAATATAATGGGATTTAATGGAGTTTGGATGTTAGAAGTGTGATATAATGAGAAATTAGATGTCATATTTCCTTGTGGATGTGTTAAAGATGTAGTATTTGTTTGGATTTGTGTGGGAATGGATTTGGGGGCTAGCCATGGAGAAACAAAATTTGCCTCTGGAAAATGACGACATGTTGCGACGCGCAGCTTGCGTCGCGATGCAGACGAGGCTGATGAGCGGAAAATATATCAATATTAACCACCCATTTTACTTAATATTTTGTTTAGTTTCTCGGGTTTGATGAACGTTTTGATGTGTTTTAGTTTATTTTGCAGATAAAATAATATTAGGACACAATGAAATCATTTAGGACGAAATGTGGGTCAAATAAGGGCAAAAATTGGACTTGACATATTAATTTTGGAGATTGGAAACTTGAAAGGGCGTTTTCAACGAAGTGCAGTTTTGGAAATTTCAATTTTGCGCATCTGTCGTATTTTGGGCATAACTATTTACTCCAATATTGGATTGAGCTGATTCAGGTTCCAGATTAAAGACGACGCAAAGATCTACAACTTTTAAAGACAAAATAATTTCGAATTCCGAAGATTTCATTCCCGAAATTGATGAACCATCTAGAAGTGTGTTGTGTGTAATTATTAAATTCATTTTCAATCATTTTCAAAGCAAAAAAATAAATTAATAAATAAATAATAAAAATTATCAAATCACCACCAAACATGATAAGAAATTAGTGGAGAAATTAATAATGGATTTGGTGGAGTAATTAGTGGAGCAATTAGTGGAGAAATTAATAATGGATTTGGTGGATGATTTGATGGAGGTAAAATTTTGCCTATAAATACCAAGCCATTTCATTTGTAAATTCATACTTTCTTCTAAGGAATTCCTTAAGAATACTAAGAAGATTGTATCTTATTTGTTTATTTATAGATTTCAGTAATTAATTTCCGCTTTCGCACTTTCTTTTCTTTACTTTTCAGTTTTTACTTTCCGCACTTTACTTTTACGCACAATACTTTTCTTTCTTTAATTTTCAGTTTTTACTTTTCAGTAATGAGGAGGTAACTCCCCTTTGCTGGGGTAAAAGGTAACACTTTTATTACTAATATTTAGATTAATCTCCCTTAATTATAATATATAAACTAGTTAAAACCTGACTTAACGAGGATACCGCCATATTGGTCGGTTGGTAATTATTTAAATTGGTTTTAACCTGACTAAACTGGATACCGCCTGATTGGTCGGTTGGTAATTAATTATTAATTTGACTTAATCTGGATACCGCATATATGGCTGGTTGTTAATTATCATGCAAAGTTAATATATTATATTAAGGGAGATATCTAAAATAGAAGTAATAAAAGTGGATCCTTTTACCTCAGCATTTTCTTTTATTATACTTTTACTTTATTTACTTTTCAGCAATTTACTTTCAGCATTTACTTTCAGCAATTTAATTTCGGCATTTACTTTTCAGTAATTTACTTTTAGCATTTACTTTTCAGCATTTAATTTTCAGTGTTTAATTTCAGCATTTACTTTCCGTCATTTACTTTTCAGCATTTTACTTTTCAGCATTTTACTTTATGTCTTTTGTTTTATTTAAGTTTTTACTAGCTCTGGTTATGTGTCGTAACTAAGTTAGTTATTTGGGGTTGTGATGAATTCTAATATCACCGGTTTATAATGGGTTATTTTATAGTTTGTGTAATTTAAAAGGTTTACTTATTAAGTCTTAAGCTTAATGATTCTTGTTGTCTGATCACCAATAAGATTGATGTGGTAAATCTAAAGTAAACTTGACAAATGAATTTTAGGTTTCAGCCTTAGACTTAATAGCACACGATCTTCATTGAGGATAGATAACCCTTTAATAGATTTCCTTACAGGATAGACATATACCTGTCGGGCGGGGGTAGCCATAATTGGAACTTAAACTTAATGAATTCAGGTAAGTTGGTTGACATAGACATATGGTTCAATTGGGTTATACTGGGTATTTGTGTCCTAAGAAGATTGTATCTTGTTTGTTTATTTACAGCTTTCAGTAATTAATTTCTGCTTCCGCAATTTCTTTTTTTTACTTTTCAGTTTTTACTTTCTGCAATTTACTTTTACGCACAGTACTTTTCTTTCTTTAATTTACAGTTTTTACTTTTCAGTAATGAGGAGGTAACTCCCCTTTGCTGGGGTAAAAGGTAAAACTTTTATTACTAATATTTAGATTAATCTCCATTAATTATAATATATAAACTAGTTAAAACCTGACTTAACGAGGATACCGCCACATTGGTCGGTTGGTAATTAATTATTAATTTGACTTAATCTGGATACCGCCTATATGGCTGGTTGTTAATTATCATGCAAAGTTAATATATTATATTAAGGGAGATATCTAAAATAGAAGTAATAAAAGTGGATCCTTTTACCTCAGCATTTTCTTTTATTATACTTTTACTTTATTTACTTTTCAGCAATTTACTTTTCAGCATTTTACTTTTCAGCAATTTAATTTCGGCATTTACTTTTCAGTAATTTACTTTTAGCATTTACTTTTCAGCATTTAATTTTCAGTGTTTAATTTCAGCATTTTACTTTCCGTCATTTACTTTTCAGCATTTAATTTTCAGTGTTTAATTTCAGCATTTTACTTTATGTCTTTTGTTTTATTTAAGTTTTTACTAGCTCTGGTTATGTGTCGTAACTAAGTTAGTTATTTGGGGTTGTGATGAATTCTAATATCACCGGTTTATAAGGGTTATTTTATAGTTTGGGTAATTTAAAAGGTTTACTTATTAAGTCTTAAGCTTAATGATTCTTGTTGTCTGATCACCAATAAGATTGATGTGGTAAACTTGACAAATGAATTTTAGGTTTCAGCCTTAGACTTAATAGCAAACGATCTTCATTGAGGATAGATAACCCTTTAATAGATTTCCTTACAGGATAGACATATACCTGTCGGGCGGGGGTAGCCATAATTGGAACTTAAACTTAATGAATTCAGGTAATTTGGTTGACATAGACATATGGTTCAATTGGGTTATACTGGGTATTTGTGTCCTAAGAAGATTATATCTTGTTTGTTTATTTACAGCTTTCAGTAATTAATTTCTGCTTCCGCAATTTCTTTTTTTTACTTTTCAGTTTTTACTTTCTGCAATTTACTTTTACGCACAGTACTTTTCTTTCTTTAATTTGCAGTTTTTACTTTTCAGTAATGAGGAGGTAACTCCCCTTTGCTGGGGTAAAAGGTAAAACTTTTATTACTAATATTTAGATTAATCTCCCTTAATTATAATATATAAACTAGTTAAAACCTGACTTAACGAGGATACCGCCACATTGGTCGGTTGGTAATTATTTAAATTGGTTTTAACCTGACTAAACTGGATACCGCCTGATTGGTCGGTTGGTAATTAATTATTAATTTGACTTAATCTGGATACCGCCTATATGGCTGGTTGGTAATTATCATGCAAAGTTAATATATTATATAAAGGGAGATATCTAAAATAGAAGTAATAAAAGTGGATCCTTTTACCTCAGCATTTTCTTTTATTGTACTTTTACTTTATTTACTTTTCAGCAATTTACTTTCAGTATTTAATTTTTAGCAATTTACTTTAAACAATTTACTTTCAACATTTACTTTTCAGTAATTTACTTTCAGCATTTACTTTTCAGAATTTAATTTTCAATATTTAATTTCAGCATTTACTTTCCGTCATTTACTTTTCAGCAAATTAATTTTCATCATTTTACTTTATGTCTTTTATTTTTTACTAGCCCTAGTTATGTGTTGTAACTAAGTTAGTTATCTGAGGTTGTGATGAATTCTAATATCACCAGTTTATAAGGGGTTATTTTATAGTTTGGGTAATCTAAAAGGTTTACTTATTAAGTCTTAAGCTTAATGCTTCTTGTTGTCTGATCACCAATAAGATTGATGTGGTAAATCTAAAATAAAATTGACAAAGGAATTTTAGGTTTCAGCCTTAGACTTAATAGCCCATGATCTTCCTTGAGGATATATAACCCTTTAATAGATTTCCTTATAGGATAGACATATACCTGTCGGGCGGGGGTAGCCATAATTGGAACTTAAACTTAATGAATTCAGATAATTTGGTTGACATAGACATATGGTTCAATTGGGTTAAACTGGGTATTTGTGTCTGACCATCGACATAGACTTTTGCATAATTTAGTGTTCCAGGTTAGTAAACCGATTTATTACACAAACATGAAATAACCACTTCATCTTTAAAATGATATTGGAAGAAATCACAACCATAGATAGTTTTTAATATTGAATTTTCTTAAACCTACTTTTGTGTAATTTTATTTACTTGTTTTTTTTAAATTTAAAATCATCACCATCTCAAATCAATCAATCAACCTGTTAGATACTAGTAATCATTTGACCTCATAAAATTAATAGATTAGGTATTAAGTTCTCGTGGGATCGATATTTTTATACTACTTGAACGATACGTGCGCTTGCGTTATACGTGTGTGTTTACACCGGTCAAGTTTTTGGCGCCGTTGTCGGGAACTTATTTATCTTTCACTATTAGTTTAGAGGTTAGATACCTTTACTTATATCTAATTTCTTTTTACTTATTGTTTTTTTTTTCTTGTGTTTCAGGTTCTCATAAATTTCATGAGACGAACCGGAAGCTTTGAACTCCGACCGCTTGACCCAGAAATTGAAAGAACCATCAGACAGTTGAGAAGAGAAAGGCGAGAAGGCCAAGAAGCTTTAGTCAACATGGAACCTGAACCTTTGGAGGTTGCACCACCAATTCCCATTCGAGACAGAACCATTCCGGTGATTGACAGACTCATTTCATGTATTGTACTTCCTCCCTTACCAGAAAATACAGGTGACATCAAAACATGCATTCAGATGATTCAGTAGTCAGTTCAGTTTGGGGGGAATGCAACTGAAGATCCTAATGCCCACATCAGCAACTTCCTGGAAGTTTGCGGTACTTTCAATTACAACCGATAAGATGAAGAAGCAATGAGACTGTGTATTTTCCCATACTCCTTGAAGGAAAGAGCTAAAACTTGGCTACATTCACTACCAGCAGGTTCCATCACAACTTGGAACACTTTAGCCACCAAATTTCTTGCAAAGTACTTTCCACCAGCCAGAACTGGAAAGCTGAGGAATGACATCACATCATTTGTGCAACAAGACTCAGAAACTCTCTACGAAGTTTGGGAAAGGTACAAAGATTTTCTCCGGAAATGTCCTCACCATGAGATTCCAAAATGGCTTCAAGTCCAAACCTTCTACAATGGACTTTCTGGACTGATGAGAACCATAATCGATGCTGCTGCTGGAGGAGCTTTAATGGCAAAAGGAGAAGATTAAGCCTGTGACCTAATCGAAGAAATGGCCAACAACAATTCCTTGTGGCCAACAGAAAGGAGCATGATCCAAAGAATTGCAGGAATTTATGAAAGTGGAGCCAATACAGCAGTCAACGCTAAGCTGGATCAGATATGCAAATTCATGGAGACTCTCAACACTGGATCCACAAGTTCACTATATGGAGGAGCACCAGAACCAAACCAACTTGAAGAGACGGTGAATTATGTCAACAATTTCAACAGACAGGGGAACAATCCATATTCCAACACCTACAACCCAGGGTGGAGGAATCATCCCAATTTTTCATGGAGCAACAATTCAGGACAAAAGAACAATCCACCATCTGGATTTCAACTGCAGAACTATCCACCACCAGGATTTCAACAACAGAACAAAGGCCAGAAATGAAAGAATGGATTGCAGAGATATTCAAAAAGCAACAAGCAGCATATGATGCTATCTTTCAGAGCCAATCTGCTTCCATCAAAGCACTGGAGAATCAAATCGGACAACTGGCCAATGCTCAAAGTTACAGACTGCTAGGTAATTTTCCCAGCAACACAGAACTAAATCAAAGGAACCGAGGGAAGGAGCAATGTCAAGCCATTACTTTGAAAAGCGATACTGAAATCAACAAAGATGTTGGAATCAAGGTATCTAAAGAAGAAGTTCCAAAAGAAGCAAAGCAACATGTGGAGGAAAAAAAGCAAAGAAAAAGAATCAGAAAGAATCACTCCACCTCCACATTTTCCACAGCGACTTCAGAAAAATAAACTGGACAAGCAGTTTGCTCGATTCCTGGAGGTGGTCAAAAAGCTGCATATCAACATCCCATTCGCATAAGCATTGGAAGAAGTGCCCAGCTATGTTAAATTCATGAAAGATATTCTTTCATGAAAACGGAGATTGGGAGACTACGCGACAGTAGCATTGACGGAAGAATGCAGTGCCATTATTCAGAGGAAACTTCCCCCGAAATTGAAAGATCCTGGCAGTTTCACTGTCCCATGCACCATTAGAGAACACTATATCGGTAAGGCTTTATGTGACTTAGGTGCAAGTGTTAATTTGATGCATTTTTCTATTTACAAAAAACTGCAAATTGGAGAAGCAATGCCTACCTCAGTCTCATTACAACTTGCTGATCGAACGCTCGCATTTCCAAGAGGTGTTGTTGAAGATGTGCTGGTCAAAGTCGACAAACTCATTCTTCCAGCAGATTTCATTATCCTTGACATGGAAGAAGACAAAGATGTGCCTATTATTCTTGGAAGACCATTCTTGGCGACAGGACGAATTGTGATTGATGTACAAAAAAAAGAACTAACCATGAAAGTTCAGGACCAATAAGTTACTTTCAATGTTTTCAAAGCCATGAAATTCCTGAGCGATGAAAAGGAAGAAGAATGCTTCAGAGTTGATGTTATTGATAGTATCGTTCAGGATACTGATCTAAATCCCACGGATACACTCGAAGCTTGCATCACCAACATGACTGACAGCGAGATAGATACTGAAATCCTGGAATGTATCAACTACCTTGACAAACCATTCCGATTCAAATCAACACCACTAGTTGAAAGCCTGGAACTGCCAAAGAAAGATCGAATCAAGCCTTCGATTGAAGAACCACCACAGTTGGAGCTGAAGTTACTTCTGAGCCATCTCAGGTATGCATTTCTTGGAAACTCTTACCTGTTATTATTTCTTCTTCACTAACATTGGAGCAGGAAGAAAAGTTACTGAGAGTATTACGAGAGCACAAAAGAGCCATTGGCTGGACTATAGCAGACATTCGAGGCATTAGTCCATCATTTTACATGCACAAGATTCTGATGAATGATGAGTACAAACCCACAGTGGAGCATCTACAAAGACTCAATCCAATCATTAAGAAAGTCGTAAAGAAAGAAATAATCAAATGGTTGGATGCTGGCATCATTTACCCCATCTTAGATAGCAGTTGGGTGAGTCTTATGCAGTGTGTACCAAAGAAAGGAGGAAATACTGTGGTTACCAATGAAAAGAACGAGCTAATCCCAACAAGAACGGTAACTAGATGGAGAGTATGCATGGACTACAGGAAGTTGAACAAAGCCACACGAAATGATCATTTTCCACTACCATTCATTGACCAGATGTTAGAAAGACTAGCAGGACATGAATTCTATTGCTTTCTGGACGGATATTCAGGGTACAATCAGATTGCCATCTAACCAGAAGACCAGGAGAAAACTACCTTTACATGTCCCTATGGTACTTTTGCTTTCTGCAGGATGCCATTTGGATTATGTAATGCCCCTGCTACATTTCAGACATGCTGGAGCAGAGTATGGAGGTTTTTATGGATGACTTTTCTTTGTTTGGAGATTCTTTTGACTACTGCTTGCAAAATTTGGAACAAGTGTTACAAAGGTGCGAAGATACAAACCTGGTGCTCAATTGGGAGAAATGCCATTTCATGGTACATGAGGGCATTTTTCTTGGACACCGGATCTCACAAAAAGGAATCGAGGTAGACAAAGTGAAGTTTGAAATAATTGAAAAACTACCTCCGCCGATATCTGTAAAAGGGATTCGGAGTTTTCTTGGACATGCAGGTTTTTACAGGAGATTTATCAAAGACTTTTCCAAGATTGCTAAACCTCTTTGCAATCTTTTGGAGAAGGATGTGCCTTTCAGCTTCACCAAAGAATGCCAGGAAGCTTTTGAGATCTTAAAACAAAAGCTGATTTCTGCCCCCATCATTGTAGCACCAGACTGGACCCTTCTATTTGAAGTAATGTGTGATGCTAATGATTTAGCTGTATGTGCAGTTTTAGGACAACGAAAAGCAAAGATTTTCCACACCATTTACTACTCCAGCAGAACTTTGAATGAAGCTCAACTCAACTACATAACCATTGAAAATGAGTTGCTCGCAGTTGTGTACGCTTTTGACAAATTACGCTCCTATCTGATGGGTCCCAAAGTGGTGGTCTACACAGATCATTCAGCAATCAAATATCTGATCACGAAGAAAGATGTCAAACCCAGATTGATCCGTTGGATACTTCTTCTGTAAGAATTTGACGTGGAGATCAAAGACAGGAAAGAGACAGAAAACCAAGTGGCAGATCATCTATCAAGGCTCGAGAATCGAGAACCAGTTGGCAAAGATCTGTTAATCAAAGAAACTTTTCCAGATGAACAGCTGTTTGCCATGAAACAGCAAGATGCCCCTTGGTATGCTGACTATGTCAACTACATTATGTCAGGAAAATGGCCGTTGGAATGGACAACTCAGCAACGGAAGAAATTCTTCAAAGAAGTCAAGCATTATGTATGGGATGAGCCGTACCTGTTCATACGATATGCTGATCAGTTATTGAGACGGTTTTTTCCATAAGAGGAGGTCAACAGTGTTTTACAACACTGTCATTCATCACCATATGGCGGACACTTCAGCGGAAACAAAACTGCAGCCAAAGTCCTAAAATCAGGTTTGTTCTGGCCCACTCTTTTTAAAGATGCTTATCTTTTTGCTCTTCAATGTGACAGGTGCCAGAGAATGGGGAATATTTCGAAGAGAAATGAAGGACCATTGCAAAACATTCTGGAAGTGGAGATATTCGATGTGTGGGGTATAGATTTCATGAGACCCTTTGTTCCATCATTCGGAAACCTGTACATCTTGGTTGATGTAGACTACGTCTCTAAATGGGTTGAAGCAATTGCACTACCATCCAATGATTCAAAAGTGGTGATCAAATTCCTGAAAAAGAATATTTTCGCACGGTTCGGAACACCTCGGGCAATTATCAGTGATGGTGGCTCATATTTCTGTAACAGATACTTTGATGCACTCATATCCAAATACGGAGTTACTCACAAGGTTGCCACTTCTTACCATCCACAGTCAAACGGACAGGTTGAAGTTTCAAACAGGGAAATCAAAAGAATCTTGGAGAGAACAGTTGGATCAACAAGGAAAGATTGGTCTACAAAACTAGATGATGCATTATGGGCCTACCGAACAGCTTACAAGACACCCATTGGTATGTCCCCATATCGATTGGTGTTTGGAAAAGCATGCCATCTGCCAGTTGAGCTTGAACACAAGGCGTACTGGGCACTGAAGAATTTTAATCTTGATTAACAAGCTGCAGGAGAGAAATGACTTCACCAACTCAATGAATTGGGTGAATTTCGCTTACAGGCTTATGAGAATGCCAGATTGTACAAAGAAAAGACCAAGAAATGGCATGATCGAAAAATAGTGCACAGACAGTTGGAACCAAGGCATAAAGTGTTGTTGTACAATTCACGGTTGAAACTTTTCCCTGGAAAGTTGAAATCAAGGTGGTCAGGTCCATTTGTGATCACTCAGGTTTTACCATATGGAGCTGTTGAGTTACTGGATCCCAACACCAACAAAACATTCAAGGTTAACAGTCAGCGTGTCAAGCACTACTGGGGAGAATCGTTTCAGCGACAAAAAGAAAGTGTCACACTTTCAAATCCAGCCTAACGATCGAGAAGTCACGTCTAGCTGACGACTTTAAACATAGCGCTCGCAGGGAGGCAACCCATGCAATTTGTGTATATATTGTGATCTGGTGTGTTTTATTTTTGTATGTTTAATTTTTGCAGGTAAAGTCATTTCACGATGGAAGAAGTTCTCACAAAACTTCACAAGCAATTTCCTTCTCCCCTCAAAACTCTCTGATGAAAGTCTACAAAGCTCGCTTAGAACGGATGAGATTACTAACGATCCATGGTGTTCCTAAAGATATTCGTTGGGTAATTGAAGCACGGGTCCAATTGGCAGGTGAGTCTTCTGACTCTTTTATTTCACATCTGCCTGGTTTTGGAAGAAGCACCTATGCAAAGAAACATAGAGCTAAGCAAATGGGTGTTTGTTACAAATGTGCACGCTGGAATTGCAATACTCGTTGTCGTTATTTAGGAATGGTGTCTGATAATCGCGAAGATAAAATTAAATTCATTAGGGATGGCTTGAGTAAGGAGTTTGTAGATAATATATCTTCGACTCTTGAGACGCATCCCAGTGGATATGTTCATATAGCCATTTGCAAATTACATACACAATTTCAAAAAGAAAGACAACAGTTAAGTCTCGGGAATCTGACTCAAAAAGACCCTGTTTGCCAATTTATAAGAAAATTGGATGGGAAGCTTGTCCCTGACGCATAGACGTCAATCAAGCCGCTACTTTTCTTGTAAATATTATATCTCTTTGTCTTTTCCTAATAATTGTAATTTGTTTTGTTGTTTTCTTTTATTTTCTCCGACGGGATCCATACCTTTTTTACTATCACGATTTATTTTACTGTTAACTAATAATTGTCATTTGACAGGTACTTGTGCTATTATTTTACTCACCTTTTTCAGGTATTATAAATTCAACTCATCATTGCACTTTTGAAGACATCCAGAGTAAAACATGGAAGCCACTTCAAGAAGACGAGTTGAAAACATCTGTGTGTTTTGCGGTATTAGTGTTGGTGTTAAGCCACAATACGTAGAAGCAGCACTTGAATTGGGTCGAGTCTTAGCTGTAAGGAATATGCACTTAGTATATGGCGGAGGTAATCTTGGACTTATGGGGATCGTTTCAAAGGCTGTACAGGAAGGAGGGAGTCACGTTTTGGGAATCATCCCAAAACCCTTGGCAGAAGCAAGTCTTATTAGACCATCAAACGGAGAGGAACTAATCGTGCCAGGTATGTCTGAACGATTGGTAGAAATGATTAACCGTGATAGTGCTTTTATTGCTTTGCCAGGTTGCTTGGGCACATTGGAGGAAAGTTTTATAGTGTTATCTTGGGCGAACCTGAACATACACCAGAAACCGCTTGGACTGTACAACGTTGAAGGATTTTATGATTTTCTTTGTGTGTTTCTTGATGATGCTCGGAGAAATGGGTTCGTGTCAAAACCTATGAAAGAACTTCTCTATACTGCCAGAACTGCTCCGAATCTAATAGACTAACTCTTAGCCTATGAACCACAAGTTAACCCTATCCTTTCAAAGATAAATTGGTCCGTGGACGATCATGGTAAGAGGCATCGGATTAATCTGGATCTTAATCTTTAATTTCCTATAGAATTTCAGCTAACCAGGTATTATCTTCTCAACTCTTCTTCTACTGTTTAAGACATTGGGGACAATGTCTCATTTAGGTTTGGGGGAGGGAATTAGTTGATCAGTACCTTGTTTTTAGTTTGTGTGTTGTTTTTATTTTTAGTCCAAATTTTTTTGAAAAATACAAAAAATTTGAAAAAATTTCAAAAATTACAAAAATAGTTTGTGTTTTTGTGTTTTTATTTTGACTAAAAAGGTGAAATTGGTAGGAGATAGCTGTGTAAGGAATTTCCACTCCTGAGACGTATCTCAAACCATTTTTGAAACAAGTTAGTTTTTGTGCTATCTTTTTAAATTATTTAATTTGTAAATTCTCCATAAAACTGACTAAAATGGATCTTCATATGCTCAGTTAGCATATATTATCAACATGCATTATAACACACTGACATGTGCTAAAATTGAAAAGTTTGTAATATTCAGTGCTCTAGTTTAATTGGAGGAAGCATCTCAAAAAGTGATGGAGTTATAAAAAAAATAAATAAAAAAATCTGAGATCCGAGTTATTAAGTCTTTAAGGGTGTTTTAACACCTAGTGCCCTAAAGCCAACTGGTTTGGGAGTCACTGGCCCAAAGCTCGCTACATGGATCAAAGATGCTGCAAAAATATATATATCTGAAGTCTGAGTAATTAAGTCCGTAGGGGTGTCTTAACACCTGGTGCCCTAAAGCCAACTGGTTTGGGAGCCACCGACCCAATACTCGCTACATAGATGGAAGATATTGTATATAAATAAAAAAAAATTCAAAAATCAAAGAAAAAATCAGAAAAATTATTCCATTGCTAGAAAAATTTGTGAATTCTGATAAAACTTTAGGACAAAAATATTACTCTCTCATCGACTGCACTTGTGACTGTTGTGGGTAAAAATGAATTGATTAATATTTTATCGGCTGTGCATATGGAAAATGGTAAATATAACCGGAGAATTTACTTATTCAGTAATTTAGAAAGAAATAGTAACTTGGAGTAGAAGTTTCATCTGATTAATCACTAACTTATTTATTCTATTTTCGCTTGTCTTTTTGCTTTTGTGTGTATTAGTTTCACTACCTTTTCACTTTTGTAAAATTTTTGTTGGTATCATTGTTGTAAACCCTCACGAGACTACAACTCGTCCACTAGGGACACCTAGGGGTTTAAAGGCTTGTTGCATACGCTAAATGCAACCGTGATCCCTACGAAAGTGGTTTAGTTTAACTTTAATTGTTTCTTGTATTTTATTTTGTTGTTTTGCTCGAGGACTAACAAAATGTTAGGTTTGGGGGTGTGATGAGCGGAAAATATATCAATATTTACCACCCCTTTTACTTAATATTTTGTTTAGTTTCTTGGGTTTGATGAACGTTTTGATGTGTTTTAGTTTATTTTGCAGATAAAATAATATTGGGACACAATGAAATCATTTAGGACGAAATGTGGGTCAAATAAGGGCAAAAATCGGACTTGGCATATTAATTTTGGAGATTGGAAACTTGAAAGGGCGTTTTCAATGAAGTGCAGTTTTGGAAATTCCAATTTTGCGCATCTGTCGTATTTTGGGCATAAATATTTACTCCAATATCGGATTAAGTTGATTCAAGTTCCAGATTAAATAAGACTCAAATATCTACAACTTTGAAAGACAAAATAATTTCGAATTCTGAATATTGCATGCCCGAAATTGATGAACCATCCAGAAGTGTGTTGTGTGTAATTATTAAAGTCATTTTCAATCATTTTCAAAGCAAAAAAATAAATTAATAAATAAATAATAAAAATTATCAAATCACCACCAAACATAATAAGCAATTAGTGGAGCAATTAATAATGGATTTGGTGGACCAATTAGTATTGTATACGTAGTATTGTGTATGTCGATCCAGGAATAAAGGATCTATATCAGGCGTAGTATACGTAGTATTGTGTATGTCGATCCAGTATCGGATGATCACGTGTTAGGCCTGGGGTTGGAATTGTGTCTGCCCCGTACGAAGCACATGTCGGATGTCGGGTAACTAGTCTCTATAATCGGATAAACCTGACCTTGTCATTTTATCCCGATGACTGCAGTACTTAATAGTACTAGTACCGTATCCTACGTGACCATCATCTCCATATGACTGTAGTGATACTTCCGTCTTGACATCACGCCCAACACACTACGATTCTCAATATACCCAGAAGAGGCGTACACAGAAACCGGTTAAAGCCCTGGACGACCAAAAGCAAAGTATATTGATTGTCGCAAGTATTAGCGGTGCAAGTCTCATGTTAAGACCAAATACACCTACCCTGATTTCGGACTTCCATAGACACATAGTCATACTACCAATGGAATACCGAGGGGGTCTATCCAGAGCGAAGCTGTTTCCCGTACCATCGGTAAAACACAACCTCATATTACACTTGCATGAGTATCATATACCCAAATATATGAGAACTATGCCGTTGTGCCCTCACAACGCGCACAAGTGTAATACTAGTCTTTTACGCATTTATCGATGTCCAATCTCGACAATGTTCTGACTATGGATATTTAATGATTAATCCTTCATGGACTAATACTGTCTCATATCATTCTCAATCCAGGAACTAATCATAGGGACCTCTTATCATTTATATATCTTGGTGATCTAATCATAAATGATAAGAGAGCAATTTCCTTTGTCACATAGTTAATTTGTACAACAACACCATGATCTGTACAAATAGTGACGCTATGGGTCATAATTGTCCAACAATTAGTGGAGCAATTAGTGGAGAAATTAATAATGGATTTGGTGGATGATTTGATGGAGGCAAAATTTTGCCTATAAATACCAAGCCATTTCATTTGTAAATCCATACTTTCTTCTAAGGAATTCCTTAAGAATACTAAGAATATTGTATCTTGTCTGTTTATTTATAGCTTTTAGTAATTAATTTCCGCTTTCACACTTTCTTTTCTTTACTTTTCAGTTTTTACTTTCCGCAATTTACTTTTACGCACAGTACTTTTCTTTATTTAATTTTCGGTTTTTACTTTTCAGTAATGAGGAGGTAACTCCCTTTTGCTGGGGTAAAAGGTAAAACTTTTATTACTAATATTTAGATTAATCTCCTTTAATTATAATATATAAACTAGTTAAAACCTGACTTAACGAGGATACCGCCATATTGGTCGGTTAGTAATTATTTAAATTGGTTTTAACCTGACTAAACTGGATACCGCCTGATTGGTCGGTTGGTAATTAATTATTAATTTGACTTAATCTGGATACCGCCTATATGGCTGGTTGGTAATTATCATGCAAAGTTAATAAATTATATTAAGGGAGATATCTAAAATAGAAGTAATAAAAGTGGATCCTTTTACCTCAGCATTTTCTTTTATTGTACTTTTACTTTATTTACTTTTCAACAATTTACTTTAAGCATTTACTTTCAACAATTTTATTTCGGCATTTACTTTTCAGTAATTTACTTTTAGCATTTACTTTTCAGCATTAAATTTTCAGTATTTAATATACATGTGTTTCTATTCATGATCTTGCATCTTAGCTTATTTAAGTAATCAAATTGCATGTGTGATTTCGTGGATATTGCATAGTATGGAGATATGAAGCAAGTGTCCTAGTTCATCTGTTCGAGGCTCTGGCGACATTGGGATCTGTTGCCTGCCGGTAACATTTCCATATCGGGGATATTACAAAGATGGTATCAGAGCATGGTCTAGGGAGTCAGTGACTGCAGTAAGGGAGTAGCAGTGGCTTGTATATGTAGTATACCTGGGGTACTACTATATATGAGTGGTTGTTTACTCTAGTAACATTGTCTCGAGATATGTCTCATTTTAATTACTTAAGATTCCTTTACATGTAATTGACCATTTCTTTTTCTTTTTTAATTTCTTAGATATCCATGCCACCCAAGGGAAGAACCGGAGTCAGGGGTAGACCCAGGTGTGGTAGGGCACCTCAAGGCATAAATCTGGATCAGAGATCAGTAGTACCTCCCCCTGAGCCAGATAGGGGGTAGGAAGTGAGGTCTGTTCATAAAAGTGTTGTGGGGGAAGGTAGAGCTGCGCCAGTGGTTCAGCCCAATGACCCAGTAGTTGCGGGTTTACAGTAGATTCAGTAGTCAGTAGCAGCTTTAGCCCAATTGATTACCCGTCAGCCGCAGCCACCAGGCCTAGAGCCGAAAGCTGCAGAACCCACCATTCATATTCCGCCACCACCAGTAGGAGTACCCATGGCTCACCAAATAGTAACTCCTCCAAATATACCAGACCCTACTACATACCGAGCCGGACCTTTTGTTATGCCTCATTAGCCACCCTTAGTGACGGTTCATGTCATGTAGTGACAAGAGCTACTTGTATCATTACATGATTTTCGAAAGCTTCATCCTCCCACGTTCTCGGGAGTAGAGACCTCCCCTGATCCTTGTGGCTTTATTGAGGAATCGGATCGGATATGTACAGCTTTGGGATGTTCTTCTGAGAGAGCGATGGAATTAGTTAGTTTTCAGTTGAGAGATGTCGCCAACACATGGTTTATATCTTTTCGGGATGGTAGGCGATGAGACGCCCCTCCTCTGGCGTGGGCTGAGTTCAGTACGGCCAATTTGTCTAGATTTTTACCACAGAGTATCAGGGATGCTAGAGCCCGTGAGTTTGAGCAGCTAGTACAGGGCGAGCAGATGGCATTTTCTGAATATGACATACGGTTCACACGGTTGTCTCGTTATGCCCCACATCTGATTAGTACTGAGGAAATGAAGGTGAAGAGGTTTGTAAACGGGCTTCAGGACTACTTATTTTGCTCCATTCATTTTACAGAGACCACTACCTACACCCAAGTTTTAGATGCTGCTTTGCGGTTTGAAGCGCGGGTTAGAGAATGACAAGCAGAAAGAGAGTCTCGAAAGAGACCCAGATCAGAGGAGAATGTGAGGCCTCAGCAGAGTGGGCCGAGTAGATAGCATCAGATATCAGCTCCGCCAACAACACGCAGAGATATGGGTTTGGTTCAAGGGGGTTAGGACCGTAATCCGATTCAGAGTGTTGCTTCTTATGCAGTTTCATCCCCCTCGGTAGCCCAGCTTGGGTAAACCCTACTGCAGTGTCATGTTTGTAGATGAGCTCATGCATGGACTTGTAGATCTGGAAGTAGGGGTTGTTATCGATGTAGACATATGGGTCATTTGAAGAGAGACTGTCTGGTACCAACAAAGCAGTTGCCATCTTTCAATGCCGCCCCATCTACACCATAGTCACAGCCTAACAAAAATGTAGGATGAGGAGAGAAGAGGCCAGTGAGTAGAGGACAGACAGTTGGTGGAAGGGGACAACCAGCTGGTGATTGGGGACAGGCTTCTTTCAGCAGAGTTCAGGGTAGAGTGTATACTCTTACTCCCCAAAAGGCACAGGAATCCAATGCGGTGGTCACAGATACATTATTGATTGATTCTGTGCAAGTAAGAGTATTATTTGATTCAAGAGCTACACATTCCTTTATGGCGCTGTGTTTTGTCACTCATATGGGTAGGAAAATTGAGCTTTTGGACTCCCATATCATATAGCGACACCAGTAGGAGACCTCTTAGAAGCTACACAAGATGTGAGGCAATGTTCTATAGACATTGACAGATATCTTTCCTATGTCGATTTAGTAGTGTTGAGTATTTTGAGCTTCGATGTCATTCTGGGGATGAATTGGCTAGCCAAGCACCATGCGGTACTTGATTGTATGAAGAAACCGTTACATTATATGTTCCCGGTAGACCGGTAAATGTTTATCAGAGAGATAGTTATACAGCAATTTAAGCTACTTCAGAAGAAGAATATGGGTTATTTGGCTTATGTGACATATAGCAGAGCAGGAAATAAAGATCTTGAACAGATTTCGGTGATGAAGGAGTATCATGATGTGTTTCCAGATGAGTTTTCAAGATTACCATGGGACATAGAGATTGAGTTTTGTATAGACATCATATCCTGGACGCAACCTATATCGATTGCTCCATACAGCATGGCTGACCGGCGTAATCAGACGCGTATAACGCAAGCGCACGTATCGTTCAAGTAGTATAAAAATATCGATCCCATGAGGACTTAATTCCTACTGTTATTACTAATTATTGAATCTATTTATTTACAGGTATCTAATTAAATGGAGAAGGGAATGATTGCTTTTTGTTGGTTGAATGTGGATTTACAAAATAAATAAATAAAAAAAAAAACACAAAAGAAAATACTAAGGAAAATAAACAAAAGACATAAATATCTAAGGTTGTGATTCCACACAATATTATTCTAAAGATGAATTGATTCTCTTATATATGTGTAATAAATTAATTTGTTAACCTGGAACACGAAGTTATGCAAAAGCCTCCGTCGATGGTCAGGTGCAAACACCCAAATAACCAGATTAATCATAGCTAGGGTATATGGCTACCCACGCCCGACAGGTATATTCCTATCCTGTAAGGAAATCTATTAAAGGGTTATCTTTCCTCAAGGATGATCGTGAGCTATTGAATCTAAGGCTGAAACCTAAAATTCCTTTTCCAAGTTCATTTTAAGTTTACCACATCAATCTTATTGGTGATCAGGAAACAAGAAGCATTAAGCTTAAGATTCAATAAACAAACCTAAGAATTACCCATTATATAATTAAATCAATTATTAAGCTTATTAATATTGTGTTTCATCACTTCCCTAGAATAAAAAGAAAATGTTGGGGTTAGTGGATCCACTTTTAGAAATCTCACTTTATTATAATATGGAAATTGTCAGTGTTACCCATTTAAGTTGAACCAGCCATAAAGGCGGTGTTATTATTTATCCATAAACCAGCCATATAGGCGGTAATCATCTGTCACCTAAAGACCGACCTATAAGCAGTGTCACATTATGTTACATAATTAAAACCAGCCATTAAGGCGGTATCAACTTTTAATTAATATTATTAAATTACAATTTCTATATTATAAATTATGTGAGATTAATCTACCTTTACTATTTCTAATTTAGAAATCTCTCTTATTATAATATATAAATTTGTGTGATAATTACCAACCAGCTATATAGGTGGTATCCTAATTAAGTCAAATTAACAATTAATTTACAACCGACCAACTAGGCGGTATCCATGCTTAGTCAGATTAAAACCAATTTATAATTAATTACCAACCGACCAATATGGCGGTATCCTCGTTAAGTCAGGTTTTAAATAGTTTATATATTATAATTAAGGGAGATTAATCTAAATTATAATAGTAAAAAGCTTCACCCTTCTCCAGCAGTAATTTAACTACTAAACCTAAAAGAAAAGAAAAGTAAATAAAATAAAATTAATTACTGAAAGTAAAAGTGCATAATTAAAAGTAGTAAAAGTAAAAATGCTTAATTTAAATTATAAAAACTTAAAAAATCAAGATGCAATCCTTAAAGTCCCTAAAGAAACCTAAGGAAGGTATGATTTGAATTCTGAAATCGAGCTGAATTTATAGGCGTCAGTAGGCCGAGCGCGTCGCGACGCGACACCCTATGAGTGTCACAATGCACCGTGAATTGCGGTGTGGAATGCGGAGATGCTGACAAGTGGCAGGTGGCGCCCATAATTGAATGATTACTCAATAATTGTGCTGACATGGCGATGTGGATTATCGGCAGCATGTGATGGTGACACGTGGCATAAGATCATTGGCTGATGATGATGTGGCTGACACGTGACAAGCTGACTCGGTATGTCACTGATGTGGATGCCACGTGACAAGCTGACTCGGTTTGTCACTGATGTGGATGCCACATGGCTGACACATGGATGACACGTAGATGACACATGGCGATGTGGATTGTCGGCAGCATGTGATGGTGACATGTGGCACGGAACACGTTAGCAGATCTTTTGTGATGTTGACACGTGACAGGCGCACGTTAGCATACAGCACATGTTAGCAGACTTCTCATATTATGACATGTGGCACCGCGCATTTTAGCAGGCGACGCACGTTAGCGGTCGCGACGTGAGAAATTACAATTTTGCCATTTTGTCCGTTTTTCACTGTTTTGGCCCCAAATCACTTCCAGAGAGTCCTGAAACTTTATTTATCTACAAAATATACAAAACACATCAAAATATTCAAAAAACTCAAGAAACTATACAAAATATTAGGTCAAATGAGTTGGAGATAGTGATACATTTACCACTTATCACACCGCCAAACCTATCATTTTGCTAGTCGTCGAACAAAACAACAAAATAAAATAACATAAACATCTTTAAAATAAATTTAAAGTAAGCCACTTTCGTAGGGATCACGGTTGCATTTAGCGTATGCAACAAGCCTTTAAACCCCTAGCTGTCCCTAGTGGATGAGTTGTAGTCTCGTGAGGGCTTACAGCAACGATACCCACAAACGTTTGATAAAAGCAAAAAGATAGTAAAACTAATGCACATAAAAGTAAAAAGACAAGAGAAAATAAGAATAAAGAAGTTAGTGACTAAACATGTGAAACTTCTTATCCAAGTTAAGAGTTGTTTTCTTTCTTTCTAAATTACCGAATAAGTAAATTCTCGGATTATTTTTATCATTCTCCATATACACAGCTAACAAAATATTAATCAAGTCATTGTGCCCACAATATTCACAAGTGTAGTTGAAAATAGAGTAATATTTTTGTCCTAATGTTATATCAGAATTCACACATTTTTAAGCAATGTAATATTTTTCTGATTTTTCTGATTTTTTTTTTATTTTTTATTTATTTATATACAATATCTTCCATCTATGTAGCGAGCTTTGGGTCAGTGACTCCCAAACCATTTGGCTTTAGGGCACTAGGTGTTACGACACCCCTACGGACATAATTACTCAGACTTCAGATATATATATATATATATATATATTAACATCTTTGATCCATGTAGCGAGCTTTGGGTCAGTGACTCCCAAACAAGTTGGTTTTTGAGCACTAGGTGTTAAAACACCCCTACGGACTTAATAACTTGGATCTCAGACGTTTTTTTTATTTACCCCATTGCAGTTTTAAGATGCCTCCACCAATTAAACTATAGCACTGAATATTACAAACTTGTCAGTTACAACTCATGTCCATATGTTACCATGTATGTTGATAATACTTGTCAACTGAGCATGTGAAAATCCATTTTTAATCAGTTTTATGGAGAATTCTCAAATTAAATAATTTAAAATGAAATAAACAAAAATTAACTTGTTACGAAATATGTTGGGATACGTCTCAGGAGTGGAAATTCCTTACACAGCTATGTCTTACCAATTTCACCCGATTAATCAAGTTAAAAACACAAAAACACAAAATATTTTTTTTAATATTTGTAATTTTTTTTGTAATTTTTTTGAATTTTTTGAAAATTTTGCACTAAAAATAAAAACAACATAAAAACAAGATACTAGTCAACTATTTCCCACCCCCAAACCTAAATGAGACATTGTCCCCAATATCTTAAAAAGTAGAAGATGAGTTTAGAAGATAGTACCTGGTTAGCTGAAATTTTACATTAAAATTAAAGGTTAAGATCCATATTTATCCGACGTTTTTTACCATGATCATTATCAGACCAGTTTATCTTGTAAAGGATATGGTCAATTTGTGATTCAAAGGCTAAGATTTGGTCAATTAAAAATTGGGCAGTTCTGGGAGTGAAGAGGAGTTCTTTTAAAGGTTTTGACACGAAGCCATTTCTCCGGGCATCATCAAGAAATACACAAAGAAAATCATAAAATCCATCTGTGTTGAATAGTCCAATTGGTTTCTGGTGTATGTTCAAGTTCGCCCAAGATAGCATTGTAAAAACTCCCTCCATTGTGCCCAAGCCTCCTGGCAAAGCAATAAAAGCATCAGCACGGTTAATTATTTCTACTAGTCGCTCGGACATACCTGGCACGATTAGTTCCTCTCCATTTGATGGTCCTATCAGATTCGCCTCCACCAAAGGTTTTGGGATGATTCCCTGAACTTGACTGCCTCCATCATGTATGGCCTTTGAAACGATCCCCATTAGTCCAAGATTGCCACCGCCATATACTAAGTGCATATTCCTTTCAGCTAAGACTCGTCCCAACTCCTGTGCTGCTGCTACGTATTATGGTTTAGTACCAACACTAGTACCACAAAAGACATATATTTACAACTCGTCTTCTTGAAGTGGCTTCCATTTTATGTATGTTTCTTTTCTCAAATCTGGATGCCTTCAAAAGTGCAAAGATGAGTTGAATTTATAATACCTGAAAAGGGTTAGTAATAATAGCACTAGTATCTTTCCAAGGACGATTCTTAGCTAACCAATAAAATAAATCGTGAAAGGTCAAAAAGTCTGGATCCTGTCGGCGAAAATAAAGATAATTACAACAGAAAATCAAATCAAAGCAATTATTAAGGCAACTGAATTATGTACACAATGCGCCACTCGTTTGGTATATAAATTCATTAGGATGCGTCTCAAGAATCCATTTCTTACTCAACCATCACTAATGAATTAGCTCTCATCTTTGTGATTTCCAAACACCATTCATTTGTCTTTAAATGCTCTACAGAATTAAAAAAAAAATCTACAACATGTATACACAAAATATGAAAACAAAAATTACAACATATTGCATGGGTTGCCTCCCTGCTAGCACTAAATTTTTCGTCTTCAGCTAGACGTTTCTGAAATCCATCTGTCAAAGAGGTTTCAGTGTGGTTTTGGATGTCCGATTAAAGACAATCCCCTGTGCGTTGCTTTTGAAGGGTCTCTTCCAAATGTGAGGTGGCAAAAATAATTTTGTCTCACTCAGTGCTTGTGCCACATTTTTAATCTTTGTTGCTCTAGTGGTTCCAGAAAAGAAAGAAAGAAAATCAGGAGGTCTCATATGGTGCTTGACTTTGAATTGAAGTTCCATTCTGTCAAGCCTTTGGGTGATGTCTTTGATTTGTACTCCCCAAAACAGTGATGTTTCTCCTGAATGTCTGAGATCTTCCATATAGTTGATCATTTGCTCCTCCATTTGTCCTGCTTCTTGCTTCACCTTTTCTTTATAGATGTATTTTAAAATTTCCTCGTTCAGTTCTTCATCTGTCATCTGTGAAATACATGCTCCAAAAGTGTCAACCTAAGGATATAAAGAGATGTCAGAATTTAGGTCTTCATCCTTTGTGTTTGATATAACTGGCTCAGGTAGATCTTCATCAAACATTTGTACATTGGAAGCTCCAAGATCTTCATTTTGAGGATGTTCTTCACAGATGCGTTTTTGTATTTCCTCATTCGACTCTTCATCAAACATTTGTACAATAAATGTTCCAAGATCCTCATTTTGAAGATGCAACGTTTCATCCTCCCTTGTTGGTACATTTTGTAAAAACAGCTGTGCTTCTTGATCTTCGTCAGAGTCCGATGAATAATAAAAATCAAATTGAGACTTTGTTGGTTCGGGCTCCTGAACTGATACCTCCGATTCTTGATACTGCTCAGCCTCGTCCTCTGTTTATGATGTCATAATAAATCTCAAGATATTCGAAGGCTTCTTCAGTATTATTTGAATTTGCTCCGTGAGATATGTGATTCAGGTTATCTGTTAATTATCTAACTTGATCTGTCATCTTCTTTATAGACGTCATTTGACTCTGAATTTGTGCAGCAAATTGAGCTTCCCGTTCCTCGATCCAATCTTTGAGCATGTGAATCAACTTATCTTCCTCTGATGGTTTTGGTTCTTGATGAAGATCGTAGAGGGATGGTGGATAAGATGGAAAATGTGGTTCGGTGAAATATGCTGGTTCTTCGTACCTTGAATGATTCTGATAATTCTGCCACCCTGAAAGGTATATGCATTGATCGCTCGGGTGGTTACCATCGCATATTTCACATCTTCAAATTGCATTATGTTGGGCAAATGTAGTATTGCTTGTTTCTGACATCCAGTGATAATTGTTGGGTTGGACAACATGCCTCAGAAAATCGGACTGTTGCTCTCTAATTTTGGGTGTATCTTCTTCTAATAAAGCTCGTAATCTTTTAATCTCCCAATAAAGATCCATGTCAACCACCTGAAAAATAAAAGAAGGAAATAAAAATTACAGATAAAAAAAAGAAAATTAGATACAAGTAAATTAGATAGCTTCAAAATTAATAACTCAAGAAAATATGCCCCCGGCAACGGCGCCAAAAACTTGACAGGCGTAATCACACGCGTATAACTCAAGCACACGTATCGTTCAAGTAGTATAAAAATATCGATCCCACGAGGACTTAATTCCTACTGTTGTTACTAATTATTGAATCTATTTATTTACAAGTATCTAATTAAAGGGAGAAATGAATGATTACTTTTTGTTGGTTGAATGTGGATTTGCGAAATAAATAAATAAAAAAAACACACAAAAGAAAATACTAAGGAAAATAAACAAAAGACATAAATATCTAAGGTTGTAATTCCACACAATATTATTCTAAAGATGAATTGATTCTTTTATATATGTGTAATAAATTAATTTGTTAACCTGAAACACGAAGTTATGAAGATGAATTGATTATTCTAAAGATGAATTGATTCTTTTATATATGTGTAATAAATTAATTTGTTAACCTGAAACACGAAGTTATGCAAAAGCCTCTGTCGATGGTCAGATGCAAACACCCAAATAACCTTATTAATCATATGTCTAGGTTAACCAAGTTACCTGAATTCATTAAGTTCAAGTTCCAATTATGGCTACCCACGCCCGATAGGTATATTCATATCCTGTAAGGAAATCTATTAAAGGGTTATCTATCCTCAATGAAGATCGTGAGCTATTTAATCTAAGGCGGAAACCTAAAATCCCTTTTCCAAATTCATTTTAAGTTTACCACATCAATCTTATTGGTGATCAGGCAACAAGAAGCATTAAGCTTAAGATTCAATAAAACAAAAACCTAAGAATTACCCATTATATAATTAAATCAATTATTAAGCTTATTAATATTGTGTTTCATCACTTCCCTAGAATAAAAAGAAAATGTTGGGGTTAGGGGATCCACTTTTTGAAATCTCACTTTATTATAATATGGAAATTGTCAGTGTTACCCATTTAAGTTGAACCAGCCATAAAAGGCGGTGTTATTATTTATCCATAAACCAGCCATATAGGCGGTAATCATCTGTCACCTAAAGACCGACCTATAAGCAGTGTCACATTATGTTACATAATTAAAACCAGCCATTAAGGCGGTATCAACTTTTAATCCATTTTATTAAATTAAAATTTCCATATTAAAAATTAAGTGAGATTAATCTACCTTTATTATTTCTAATTTAGAAATCTCCCTTATTATAATATATAAATCTGTGTGATAATTACCAACCAGCCATATAGGTGGTATCCTGAATAAGTCAAATTAATAATTAATTACTGATAAGCGAAAAATATATCAATATTTACCGCCCCTTTTACTTAATATTTTGTTTAGTTTCTCGGATTTGATGAACGTTTTGATATGTTTTGGTTTATTTTGCAGATAAAATAATATTGGGACTTAATGAAATCATTTAGGACGAAATATGGGTCAAATAAGGGCAAAATTTGGACTTGACATATTAATTTTGGAGATTGGAAACTTGAAATGGCGTTTTAACGAAGTGCATTTTTGGAAATTTTAGTTTTGTGCATCTGTCGTAATTTGGGCATAACATTTTACTCCGATATCGGATTAAGCTGATTCGAGTACCAGATTAAAGAAGACTCAAAGATATACAGCTTTTAAAAACAAAATAATTTCGAATTCTGAAGATTTCATGCCCAAAATTGATGAACCATCCAGAAGTGTGTTGTGTGTAATTATTAAAGTCACTTTCAATCATTTTCAAAGCAAAAAAATAAATTAATAAATTAATAATAAAAATTATCAAATCATCACCAAATATGATAAGAGATTAGTGGAGCAATTAATAATGGATTTGGTGGAGCAATTAGTGGAGCAATTAATAATTGATTTGGTGGATGATTTGATGGAGGCAAAATTTTGCCTATAAATACCAAGCCATTTCATTTGTAAAATTCATACTTTCTTCTAAGGAATTCCTTAAGAATACTAAGAAGATTGTATCTTGTTTCTTTATTTACAGCTTTCAGTAATTAATTTCCGCTTTCACACTTTCTTTTCTTTACTTTTCAGTTTTTACTTTCAGCAATTTACTTTTACGCACAGTACTTTTCTTTCTTTAATTTTCAGTTTTAACTTTTCAGTAATGAGGAGGTAACTCCCCTTTACTGGGGTAAAAGGTAAAAAATTTATTACTAATATTTAGATTAATCTCCCTTAATTATAATATATAAACTAGTTAAAACCTGACTTAACGAGGATACCGCCATATTGGTCGGTTGGTAATTATTTAAATTGGTTTTAACTTGACTAAACTGGATACCGCCTGATTGGTCGGTTTGTAATTAATTATTAATTTGACTTAATCTGGATACCGCCTATATGGCTGGTTGGTAATTATCATGCAAAGTTAATATATTATATTAAGGGAGATATGTAAAATGGAAGTAATAAAAGTGGATCATTTTACCTCAGCATTTTTATTTATTGTACTTTTACTTTATTTACTTTTTAGCAATTTACTTTCAGCATTTACTTTTCAGCAATTTACTTTCAGCAATTAACTTTCAGCATTTACTTTTTAGCATTTACTTTTCAGCAATTTAATTTCAGCACTTACTTTTCAACATTTAATTTTCAGTATTTAATTTCAGCATTTACTTTCCGTCATTTATTTTTCAGCAATTTACTTTTCAGCATTTTTACTTTATGTCTTTTACTTTTAAGTCTTTACTAGCCCTAGTTATGTGTTAGTTATATGGGGTTGTGATGAATTCTAATATCACCGGTTTATAAGGGTTATTTTATTGTTCGGGTAATTTAAAGGTTTACTTATTAAGTCTTAAGTTTAATGCTTCTTGTTGTCTGATCACCAATAAGATTGATGTGGTAAATCTAAAATGAACTAGACATAGGGATTTTAGGTTTCAGCCTTAGACTTAATAGCCCACGATCTTCCTTGAGGATAGATAACCCTTTAATAGATTTCCCTACAGGATAGACATATACCTGTCGGGCGGGGGTAGCCATAATTGGAACTTAAACTTAATGAATCCAGATAATTTGGTTGACATAGATATATGGTTCAATTGGGTTAAACTGGGTATTTGCGTCTGACCATCGACAGAGGCTTTTGCATAATTTCGTGTTCCAGGTTAGTAAACTGATTTATTACACAAACATAAAATAATCACTTCATCTTTTAAAAGGTATTAGAATGATTCACAACCCTAGATCTTTGTGTCTTTTGTTATTTTCCTTAGTATTTTCTTTTGTCTTTTTATTTATTTATTTATTTTGCAAAACTACAATCAACCAAATCAATCAAGCAATCATTCTCTTCACCCTCAATTAGATATTTGTAAATAGATATATTCAATAATTAATAACAATAGTAGGAATTAAGTCCTCGTGGGATCGATATTTTTATACTACTTGAACGATACGTGCGCTTGCGTTATACATGTGTGTTTACGCCGGTCAATTACCAACCGACCAACCAGGCGGTATCCATGCTTAGTCAGGTTAAAACCAATTTATAATTAATTACCAACCGACCAATATGGCGGTATCCTCATTAAGTCAGGTTTTAAATAGTTTATATATTATAATTAAGTGAGATTAATCTAAATTATAATAGTAAAAAGATTCACCTTTCCCCAGCAGTAATTTAACTACTTAACATAAAAGAAAAGAAAAGTAAATAAAATAAAATTAATTACTGAAAGTAAAAGTGCATAATTAAAAGTACTAAAAGTAAAAATGCTTAATTTAAATTACAAAAACTTACAAAATCAAGATGCAATCCTTAAAGTCCCTAAAGAAACCTAAGGAATGCATGATTTGAATTCTGAAATCGAGCTGAATTTATAGGCGTCAGTAGGCCGAGCGCGTCGTGACATACCATGAATTGCGGCATGGAATGCAGAGATGCTGACATATGGCAGGCAGCACCGACAGCTGAATGATTACTCAATAATTATGCTGACATGGCGATGACATGACGATGTGGATTGTCGGCAGCATGTGATGGTGACACGCGGTATAAGATCATTGGTTGATGATGACGTGGCTGATAGGTGGCAAGCTGACTCGGCATGTGACTGATGTGGATGCCACGTGGCTGACACATGGATGACAGGTAGATGACACGGGGCGATGTGGATTGTCGGCAGCATGTGATGGTGACACATGGCACGACGCACATTAGCAGATCTTTTGTGATGTTGACACGTGGCAGGCACACGTTAGCATACAGCGCATGTTAGCAGACTTCTCAAATTGTGACACGTGGCATGACGCATTTTAGCAGGCGATGCACGTTAGCGGTCACGACGCAAGAAATTACAATTTTGCCCTTTTTGTCCGTTTTTCACTGTTTTGGCCCCAAATCAGTTCCAGAGAGTCCTGAAACTTTATTTATCTACAAAATACTCACAAAACATCAAAATATTCACAAAACTCAAGAAACTATACAAAATATTAGGTCAAATGAGTGGGAAATAGTGATATATTTACCACTCATCAATGGCCCCTGCAGAACTCAGAGAGTTAAAGGCGCAGTTGCAAGACTTGTTGGACAAGGGCTTTATTCGCCCCAGTGTGTCTCCTTGGGGTGCCCGAGTGTTGTTTTGTTGGGAAGCGTCCGCGAGTGCGCAGCGAAAAATAAAATTATTATGCCGTTTTCCCTTTGCCCAAGACCCATTTGTTTTGATTATTCTACAAGCCTAGGCATGTTACTATATATTCTAAGCATAAAACTCATAAAACATGTAAAGAACATAGACCTAAACATGCTAACTATCATAAGAAATCTAATTAAAATAAATAAAGAAAAATACTTACTAAAACTGAAGACTCATCCAGTCCTACCTCCAATCTACAAGCTTTTCTTGAACTCAGCAAGCTCTTCCACGTTCCAAAGAGCCACCCAAGTGTGTGGACTCCAAAGATGCACACACCCAATCATACCCTTATGACCAGATCTTTTGAATCGGGGAAGGAGAATTTCAAAGTTATTTGATCCACTATAAGATTGTAAAGACCTCAAGTCAAAGGACTAGTCATATAATCGATACATGAAAGTTCTCACAGACACATGGGATAAACAATCCATATGAAAACTTTTGGCGGTCAGTTCGATGGACACGAGCAACTCATGCATCCATGTGATACACCAAGTGGACGGATCTCCGTTAGTAGCCTATGAGATTGGCTACCCCACTTAAGGGCGGATCATATCATCATGCTAGTCTCTCCGCTTTGTGAACGCCTAGATTATTCACAAAACTATGACTAAGAATATTTAAGAGTAATGATTCTCATAAGGTGTGGAAGCCATCGTCTTATTACTCCAAGGGCTTTATTACAGTATTGATGATTCATATAAGTTATGTAAGACACGTATAATAAAGATTTCCATTTTATTAATTAATGAAAATATTACAAATACATGTACATATAGCCCATCCACAAGTTGGGTAAAGGGAATATCCCTAACAATCTCCCACTTGCACTATAGCAAACTAGTATGAATCTGGACACCATACTCTTGGGTGTGCCTATCATGCTTTTTTTGAGTAAGCCCTTTTGTAAGAGAATCTGCAAGATTATCTTCTGTGGGTATTTTCTCTATAATAACTTCTTTTCTCTCAACAATCTCCCTGATGAGATGAAATTGCCTGAGTACATGCTTGGATTTCTAGTGGGACCTTGGTTCCTTTGACTAAGCAATGACGTCCGTGTTGTCACAGTACATCGTGATGCCATTCTTTATCGCGGGAAGCACTTCCAGCTCTGTGATGAACTTCTTTATCCAGACCACTTCTTTAGCAGCCTCAGATGCTGTAATATACTCGGCTTCAGTGGTGGAGTCCGTTTTAGTTGACTACTTTGAGCTTTTTCAACTAACAGCACTACCATTCAAAGTAAACAGATATCATGTTTGCCATCTGCTGTCATCATATCAGTCTGAAAGCTCGCATCACAGTAACCAATGACTTTCATCTCAGAACAATCTTCGTATGTCAAAAATACATCCTTAGTTCTTCTCAGATACTTGAAGATTGTTTTGACAGCTTCCCAGTGTTGCTCACCAGGATTTGCCTGATACCTGCTCGTTATGCTAAGAGCATAAGAGACATCAGGTCTTGTACATAGCTTGGCGTACATGATTGATCCTATTGCTAAAGCATAAGGGATCCTACTCATATGCTCTCTATCTGAAAGAGTATGTGGACACTGCTCCTTAGATAGTTTGATTCCATGACAAGTAGGTAAATTACCTCTTTTGGAATCTTCCATTTTTAATCTTTTCAAAACTTTATATATGTACGTAGATTGAAAAAGTCCTAACAACCTCTTAGATCTATTACGGTAGATCTTAATGCCGAGGATGTAGGCTGCTTCTTCCAAATCTTTCATGGAGAAATTCTGAGATGACCATTCCTTGGTGGCTTGCATCATGGGAATATCATTCCCGATGATTAATATGTCATCGACATATAATACAAGAAATACAACAGCACTCCTACTACTTTTCCTATAAACACAAGGCTCGTCTATATTTTTGATGAAGTCAAATTCTTTAATTGTCTCATCAAATCGTATATTCCAACTTCTGGAGGCTTGCTTAAGTCCACAAATGGATTGTTTAAGCTTGCATACTTTATTATAATCATCATTAGATGCAAACCCCTCAGGTTGTGTCATTTAGACTTCCTCTATGAGGTTCCCAATAAGGAAACCTGTTTTGACATCCATCTGCCAAATCTCATAATCAAAGTGTGCAGCTAGTGCTAGTAAAAATCGAATGGACTTTATCATTGCAACAGGTGAGAAGGTTTCGTCATAGTCAATTCCTTGGATTTTTCTATAACCTTTCGCCACCAACCTAGCCTTATAGGTTGGGATGTTGCCTTCTGCATCAATTTTACGCTTGTAAATCCACTTGCAGCCTATGGGTTTTATCCCTTCATGTGCATCTACCAAGTCCCAGACTTGATTCTGATACATAGAGTCTATTTCGGATTTCATGGCCTCAAGCCACTTGACTGAATCAATGTCACGCATTGCTTCGTCATAACTGATCTGATCATCATTATCAATGACCTGATCATGTTCCTCATCAATATGGAAACCTTATCTTTCAGGCTCATGTCTTTCCCTACCAGACCTTCTGAGTTCATAACCTTGTAGTTGTTCCGTCGCTGCCCTTTTGAGGGGCCTGGGGTTTAGTTCTATGTTAGTTTGTTCTTCTCGTACCTCATCGAGGTCAATTCTACTTCCACTAAGTTTCTTGAGAAGGAATTCATTCTCTAGAAATTTAGCATTTCGTGAGACAAATGTTCTTTGTTCATTTGGGACGTAGAACACGTATGCTCTTGAGTTCAAGGCATATCCTATAAACTTAGATTTAACTGCCCTATCATCCAATTTGTTAGTTTGTGTGAGCTTAACATATGCGTCACATCCCCAAACTCTTAGATAACTAAGAGTATGACGTTTCCCAGACCATAACTCATATGGTGTTTGACTAACAGTCTTGGAAGGAACTTGGTTTAGTAGTGGTGTTGCAGTTTCTAAAGCAATACCCCAAAATGAAAGAGGTAGATCTGTGTGTGGCATCATTGATCGGACTATATCTAATAATGTCCGATTTCTCCTTTCAGAGGCCTCATTATGCTGTGGAGTTCCCGGAGGAATCCACTGGGAAACAATGCCATTTTATCTCAAGTAATCTTGAAATGCGTCGCTTAAGTATTCACCACCTCGGTCAGACCTTAGTGGCTAAATACTTTTATTAAGCTGGTTTTCTACTTCAGCTTTGAAGTCTTTGAATTTCTCAAAGGCTTCAGATTTGTACCGCATAAGGTACACATACCCATATCGTGAATGATCATCGATAAAGGTAATGAATTAGGAGAATCCACCTCTAGCGGTGACTGATATTAGTCCGTATACATCAGAGTGTATGAGTTCTAATGTCTCCGCTGCACGTTGTCCTTTAACATTGAAGGGTAATTTGGTTATTTTTCCAAGTAAACAATACTCACAAGTTCCATAAGGTTTATATTTGAAGGGTTTGAAATACCCATCCTTATGTAGCTTAGTTAATCTTGTTTCATTGATATGACCTAAGCGACTGTGCCATAGAAGTGATTCATTGAGATTATTCGAGTTAACGTTGTATATATTAGAGGTTGAACATTCTTTGTTAGTTTGTAAGACATTGATACCATTATTCAAAATACCATCTCCATATTTTATTTCATTGAAATAAATAGAACATTCATTACAACTTATTAGGCATGAAAGGCCTTAATTACATAAAGAAGAAATTGAAATGATGTTCTTTACTAGAGAAGGTACATAAACACAATCTTCTAAGTCTAAAACTAAACCATTTGGCAAAACTAATGAATAAGTCCCCACGCACAATGCAGCCAGTTTTGCTTCATTACCCGTGCGTAAGTCAACCTCACCATGACGGAGTCTCCTACTGTTTCTCAGGCCCTACACATTGTTACACAAGTGAGTCCCACAACCGGTGTCAAGCACCCAAGTAGAAGGTTCAGAGTTTTGAGAATATAGTTCAATCATATACAAAATACAAGAAGCATTGGGCTTCTTGGCCTCTTGGGCTTCCCTAGCTTCCTTGGCTTTCAAGGATCTGCAGTCTTTCTTCCAATGACCCTTCTTTCCACAAAAGAAACATTTCCCCTATCATTTTTTCTTCTCCACCTTACCATTGGGCTTTAGGTGATCTAGAGCCTTGGCCTTGCCTTTATTTTTCTTTGGGCCTCGTGGCTTCAGGTCCGTACCCGTAAGCATGACGGAGGTTTTAAGTTCCGGTTCCAAGTCCTTCTCTGCTTGCTTTATCAGATTGTGCAATTCTGCTAAAGTAGCTTCTTTATCAGACAGATGAAACTGTATAATAAAGTTAGAGAATTCTTTTGGTAAGGATTGAAGAATTAGATCGTGACCTATCTCATGATACATGATGAACCCGAGGTTGGCTAATTTTTCAATGTGGCCAATCATCTTAAGCACATGTCCACTAACAGATCCTTCCTTATACCTTGTTTGGAATAAGGCACATGACACTTGGAATCTCACGGTATGAACGGAAGTTACATACAACTCCTTCAAGTGAAAGATGATGGTTTGAGCATCCATATCTTCGTGAGCTTTCTGAAGTTCGTCCGACATAGGGCCAAGCATTATGCAAACTATTTGCTCATCATCATCGACGTGTTTCTTCCAAGCATCAAATGTATCTTTGTCAGCATCTTCTGCGGGTTCAGGGGGAAATGGTCTTTCAAGAACATAGAAAATCTTTTCCTATCGTAATACAATTTTAAGGTTTCTAAACCAGTCATTGTAGTTGTCCCCTTTGAGCTTATGCTCATCATGGATGGAACGAAGTGATACTCTATTTGCCATTTGAATGTTTGTGAAATATTTTAACCCACCGGTTAAGAGAAAATGTTAAAATTAGGAATATATTTTCATTAATGTTTCATAATAACATGGGCTTTTAATATTATGAAGTTGCTCCCACTCAATTGTTTTAAAATTTTAAGCAAATCGCATCAACCACAATATGATGGATTTCTTATGGGCAAGGATCCCATTATCATTATTTCATAACTCCGACTAGGGTCGGTCGTTATAAAATATGATAATTAGGTAAGTTCCCAACCAATTTATGATATAAATCACAATTCCTTGATCAATGGTTCGGGCAATCAAACATGCCATAGCTTATGCTAGTCCTTGTGGACATCCAATCTTTGCCACTAAGTTATAAGACCACGCCTAAGGGTCGTTGCGTCTTATGACTCAGAAAAGTCAAACCATTGTCAATAGTACGATTTAGGGACAAATTGGTATTGGTCAGTCTGGTAAAGCCTAGTCCTGCCAATACGGTTTAAGCCCTTAGGGTATATACTTTACAATGGGATGCAAATTTTAGGCTTAAATTATTATTCAGGAATTTAGCAATTTTTAGTGAATAACTGTCAAATGGATTCCTCCATTGAAAATTCCCCAGAGGGAGGGTGGATCGAACTCTCTTAAATACCCTTACTTCTTAGGCTCTTATTGCCTTGGTGACAGGAATAACAATAGATCCTCCAAATTAGTCCAACACTTTAAATATGCTTTAAGGTAAGCTTTGAGTAAATGATTATCTAGATGTCTTCACAGCTTTTCCTTTTGGCTATAAAAAGGTAGTGAGTGAAGGAAGACAGCAAATCATTATCTAACTCTAGTAATACCTTTGGTTAAATTAACTTTAGTTTGGAAAGTTTTATTAACCCCTTGGTCCCAACCTACTTGTATCTTTTATAATTTCTTTTATTATAAACAAGTGATTTATATTTATTAGCCTTAAAGGTAATAAATTTCTAAGTTCATCACGGAATAATTAATTAGCTAAGGGATAAGCAATACACTCTCTATTTCTTAGAAAGTCTCTAGATGCTTGCACCCTAAAATAATCATGTCAATTCTAATCATACATAGAATAATCAAGCATATGAGTTTTAATATGTTGGAATTATTTTAGGCATTAAATAACTTTGATTAATATTTAATTATGATATTGCATTTTATTTTATTCAAATAAATTTACTATTCACGTTTTTCTGCAGACGCGTGAATTTAAATGAAATTTCTCAATTCGAATCTTAACCAAATCATGCAAAACTTGTGCCTAAAATTGATTTCAGGGAGTTAGCTTTCCAACGAGCTTTTAAACACCCAATTTCGAGTTCAAACGAGTGAGAACTAATCAAAACAAAAACGGCGCGCTGATACCACTGTTGGGAAGCGGCCGCGAGTGCGCAGCGGAAAATAAAATTATTATGCCGCTTTCCCTTTGCCCAAGACCCTTTTTTTTTTATTATTCTATAAGCCTAGGCATGTTACTATATATTCTAAGCATAAAACTCATAAAACATGCAAAGAACATAAATCTAAACATGCTAACTATCAAAAGAACTCTAATTAAAACAAAGAAAGAAAAAGACTTACTTGAACCGAAGACTCCTCCAGTCCTCCCTCCAATCTACAAGCTTTTCTCGAACTCAGCAAACTCTTCCACGTTCCAAAGAGCCACCCAAGTGTGTGGCCTCCAAAGATGCACACAACAAAGCCAAAACTCAACGGCAAGACTACGCCTTTAGTGCACGGGTATTTTGCCCTTAATACTAGCCTAGGCAAATACCTTAAAATTTTTAACTTGAGGTTCCTCTAGTCAATTAGACTTAAGGATCCTCAAAATCA
Organism: Zanthoxylum bungeanum; assembly: GCA_019454045.1. Taxonomy (NCBI): domain Eukaryota; kingdom Viridiplantae; phylum Streptophyta; class Magnoliopsida; order Sapindales; family Rutaceae; genus Zanthoxylum; species Zanthoxylum bungeanum. Next base: position 75,144 of record SKCR01017126.1, read on the forward strand.
GTGGCTTACTCTTAAACTTTAGAGTTGCTCACTTATATAAACCCAAGATATGAAAGGTTTTGGTGTAGCAAATTTGTAAAGAATTCTTTGGGTTTATATAGTGCTCCAAAGACAACAAAATTAATTAAGAATCCGATGTGGGATAAAAGCTAATTTAATCTTAGCCATTGGATCTTAATTTAGTGGTTTAATGAGATTATAAAATCCTAATAAGAGTTTGGGCCGATTTGGAATTCAAAACAAATAAAAAAATTTACTATTCATGTTACTATTCACATTACTATTCATGTGAATAGTAATTTTTTTTTACTCCAATTCCCAAAGTGCCCCTATCGTCATTCACCAATCCCTAAGCCACTATGGAACCTCATAAATGATATGTTCAATAATTAAACACATTGAACCATTTATGAACAATTCCTACAGCAATCATATATGCTGTTATATTTGTATTATGCACTGTTAACCATTGATTTCGACTTTCTTGTGTGTGACCTTTTGGGTTCCCCTCGAGTTGGACATGAAATGAATCGTGATAATTTAATCGAACATAAATTATCCTCCAATCAGATGTTCGTTTGATTTCAATGACCAAAGTTGACATCTAGCAACATGTCAAGGCCCCCAAATGAGAAGGAAAGATATATATACCCATTATGTATGCGATTTACATATTATACGGTCTCTCGCCTCACTGTATCCCCACCTATTGACCTAGGTACGGAAAGTGTCTACCAATATGGTCAAAGGTATGATGTTGATAGTGTCATGAATCGTGCTCACCCAAGAATCTCACATGATTCTTCCGCTGTGGCCACAGTCTCAAGCACTGATCACACATATCAACCCGTGAACTGGAATACTACTCTTATAAGAAAATATTATCCGAGAGAGTGGGGATTCTCTGTTGTATCTTTACAAACTTCATGTGTTTCAACAAATGACCCAATCATACCCTTATGACCGGATCTTTTGAACCGGGGAATGAGAATATCAAAGTTATTTGATCCACACATTAGATTGTAAGGACCTCAAGTCAAAGGACTAGTCATATAATAGATACATGAAAGTTCTCACAGACACATGGGATAAACAATCCATATGAAAACTTTTGGCGGTCAGTTCGATGGACACGAGCAACTCATGCATCCATGTGATACACCAAGTGGACGGATCTCCGCTAGTAGCCTATGAGATTGGCTACCCCACTTAAGGGCGGATCATATCATCATGCTAGTCTCTCCGCTTTGTGAACGCCTAGATTATTCACAAAACTATGACTAAGAATATTTAAGAGTAATGATTCTCATAAAGTGTGGAAGCCATCGTCTTATTACTCCAAAGGCTTTATTACAGTATTGATGATTCATATAAGTTATGTAAGACACCTATAATAAAGATTTCCATTTTATTAATTGATGAAAATATTACAAATACATGTATATATAGCCCATCCACAAGTTGGGTATAGGGCATATCCCTAACAGTTTGTGGGAAAGAAGGATGGGACGCTGAGATTATGTATAGATTATCGGCAGTTGAATAAGGTGACGATCAAGAATAAATATCCACTGCCAAGGATTGATGATCTATTTGATCAGTTGCAGGGACGCAGTGTTTCTCAAAAATTGACCTGCGCTCGGGATATCATCAATTGAAGATTAAAGAGAGTGATGTTCCAAAGATAGTTTTTTGAACTAGATATGGGCATTACGAGTTTTTAGTGATGTCATTTGGTCTGACCAATGCCCCTGCAACGTTTATAGATCTAATGAATATGGTGTTTAGACCTTTTCAAGATCGGTTCGTGATAGTCTCTATTGATTATATTATGGTGTATTAGCTAAGTGAGCAGGAGCATGTGAAGCATTTGCATCAGGTGCTGTAGACACTGAGGGAACATGAGTTATTTGTTAAATTTTCGAAGTGTGAGTTTTGGTTGAATAGTGTGGTATTTTTTGGGCATGTGGTGTCCAATGAGGGGATTGGAGTAGATTCTCAGAAGATTGAAGCTATTCAGAATTAGCATCGACCAAAAAGTATAACAGAGATTCATAGCTTCTTGGGATTAGCATGGTATTATAGGAGGTTCATAGAGAATTTCTTCAGACTAGCTGCTCCATTAACACGGTTGACTCAGAAGAATGTGAAGTTTGAGTGGTTTGATGCTTGTGAGAAGAGTTTTCAGGAACTCAAGCGCTGATTGACTACTGCTCCTATTCTTGCACTGCCAGCGGGATCATGAGGATTTACATTATATTGTGATGCTTCCATAGTAGGTTTAAGCTTTGTATTGATGCAGAGAGGGAAAGTAATTGCTTATTCCTCCAAGTAATTGAAGCCTTATGAGCAAAATTGCCCCACTCATGACTTGGAGATGGCTGCAATAATTTTTGCTCTGAAGATATGGCGGCATTATTTGCACGGTGAAAATTTTGAAGTTTTCACCCATCACAAAAGCCTCAAGTATATCTAGAGTCAAAATGAGCTTAATTGGAGATAGATGAGATGGGTAGAGTTGTTGAAAGACTATGATTGCTCCATTTAGTACCATCCGGGTAAAGCTAATGTTATCGTAGATGCCTTAAGCAGGAAGTCTATGGGTAGTTTAGCTCATTTTTCGATTGAGAGATGGTACCCAATCAGACAGATGCAGAGTTGTATGCTGGATGAAGTGAACTTTCAAGTGACAACACAAAGAGGGTTATTGGCACAAATTCAAGTTAAATCCACTCTCGTTGATGAAATCAGAGTTTCACAGGAAGTAGATCCTGAGGTGCAACGGATTAGATGTCGATTACAGCAAGGTGGTGAGGATGAGTATTATTTAGATAGTGAAGATCTCGTAAGGAAGCAGAATAGAATTCTTGTGTCTCTAGTTCCAGAGTTGAAACGCTCGATATTGGAAAAGACCCATACTTCATCTTACATCATGCATCCTGGGATCACCAAAATGTATCACGACCTTAAGGATTTGTATTGGTGGGATGGCATGAAAAAAGATGTAGCTGAATTTGTCACCAGATGTCTCACTTGTCAGCAGGTTAAAGCTGAACATCATAGACCAACAGGAAAGTTACAGAGTTTAGAGATTCCAGAATGGAAATTGGAGAAAATCACCATGGATTTTGTCGTTGGGCTCCCACGTACCTCAATGGGCTATGATTTTATATGGGTGATCGTAGATAGATTAGCTAAATCAGCACATTTTCATCCAGTGAAGACTAGCTTTACAGCAGCTCAGTATGCCAAACTGTACCTTGATGAGATAATGTCGTTGTATGGAGTACATATCTCAATTGTCTCCGATCGAGGCTCTCAGTTTACCTCTAAGTTTTGGCAGTCATTCTAGAAGGCTTTGGGTTCATAGTTACGCTTTAGTACAGCTTTTCACCCATATACCGATGTTCAGTCGGAGCGCACCATATATACTTTGGAAGACATGTTACAAGCCTGTGTGATTGACTTTGAGGGTGGTTTGGATCAGTATTTACCACTCATATAGTTCACCTATAATAATATTTATCAAACAAGTATTCAAATGGCGCCGTTCGAGGCATTGTATGGGCGGAAGTGCAGATCACCAGTGGGATGGTTTGAAGTCGGGGAGCATAAATTGTTAGGGCCAGATTTAGCACAAGATGCCGTGGAAAAAGTAAAGTTGATCAGAGAGAGGTTGAATACGGCTCAGAGTCTTCAAAAGAGCTATGCATATCACCGGAAGAAGGATTTGGAGTTTCAGGTGGGGGGATTTTGTATTTCTAAAGGTATCCCATTTCAAGGGAGTCATGAGATTCGGCAAGAAGGTTAAACTTAGCCCTGGATTTATCGGGCCATTCCAAATACTTCGGAGGGTTGGAGGAAGAGCGTATGAACTGGCGCTTCCACCCAGTATGGACAGGATACATCCGTTTTTTCATGTGTCTATGCTACGGAAGTACTTGTAAGACGAATCCCATGTGTTGGAGCCTCATACGGTTGAAATCCATCAAGATCTGTCTTATTCAGAACAACCGATAGTTGTGGTGGGTAGAGAAATAAGAAAGCTATGATCTCGATGGGTTCCTTCAGTCAAGGTGATTTGGCAACATCACAAAGACCAAGAGGCTTCTTGGGAACCGGAGGAAACTATATGAGAGAAATATCCCCAACTCTTCACGGATGAAGGTACATTTTATATCCTTTAAGCATTTCAATTCGAGGACGAATTATTTTAAGGGGGAGAATTTGTAACGACCCCAAATGTTTAGCTCGCTTTGAGACTCTTGGAATTTTTTTCTTCTTTCCCGGGTTAGTAAGTAATTTCCGAAAATCAATTAGAAATAATGAATTTTTTTTATCTTTATCAAGCCCAAATTTCCATTATTTTATTTTAGGCCCAACATTAAACTATTGGAAAGGAAAAGAAATAAGCCCAAGCCCAACAATCAATTAAAAGAAGAGATAGCCCAAGGCCCAACTAATGAAATTCCTACACTTTTCTAGAAACTTATTAAGTAATGGAAAATAATAAAACAAAACAATGAATGAAGGAAATCATTTTCTTCATTTCTTTTGGCAAAAACGTGAATAGAGGGAGAAGAGAGAAAGATAGCAAGTTGTACTTTCTTGGTAAGAATCAAAGCTTTTCTAGAGTAAATCCATCAAAGTAAACCCTAAGAGAAGAAATAGAAGAGCAAAGTTCTTTGTTAAGGAGGGAAAAGACATTGAAACAAGGTAAGGTTGCTTGACCCAACTTTTGTATTTTTGAATTTTGGTAGTTGGATTATTATGGTGAGTTAATGACTTGATAATAATGAAGTTTGGATGGTTTTGTGTTAAGGAAATGGGTGTTAGGGTAACTCTAGACATGTTATCCAAGTTTGTTAATCTAGTAAGGATGATGGGATTTGATGGTGTTTGGATGTTAGAAGTGTGATATAATGAGAAATTAGATGTTATATTTACTTGTGGATGTGTTGAAGATGTAGTATTTGTTTGGATTTGTGTGGGAATGGATTTGGGGGCTAGCCATGGAGAAACCAAATATGCCCCTGGAAAATGACGACGCTTTACGCAGATGAGGCAGAGAGGTGCAAAAGTTTGACATAGGTGCGTCGCGACGTGAATGAGGCTGGCGTCGTGACACGACGACCAAAAACCAGAATTTTTTTTAGATAATGCGACGCGTAACCAAAAGTCTAGATTTTGTTTTACATTTCGTTTGAAGAATAGAAATGTTCTAATGGAGTAACCCAATCAGGTTAAGGAATTTTATGTGATTATGAATCATATTTTATAACTGATGATTCCAACTCCTTGTATTCTATATAGATACTCGTCAGGATCCGCGCTCGTCCCCAGCGACGTGAAGGGAACTTAGCTGGACTTCAAATCTGTGAGTGGAGATTTATTTCCTTATGAATTTATTTTACAATTAATTGCTTCAGATTAAGATTTATTTTAAGAGTTATTTTTACAGCTTAGGGCGTTAACCTTTTAAACTTATCAGTTACTTTTATATAAAGATTTGAGATGGAGGTTTTAAAGTTTAAAAGCGATACTTGATGTTTTTTTTAGGCATTGGGGAAAAACCCACGTTAGCTCTTACTTATGGAATTGACGGACAGAGACCGTGTGGACACGTAGTTCAAGGCTAGAGGGGCGGCGATACGTAACGCCCCTAGACCCTAGTTTCATGACTTGGAGGGTAGCATAGATCCGCACCCCCAGTTCTAGTTTGTGGCTTGAGGGACGGCGATACGTAACGCCCCAAAGTCATTGATTTGCACTTCTGGCTCCAGTTAGGCTTGTGGAGGGATGACGATACATAACGCCCCCATGCGTCAAGTTTTCCTACAGCACTATAGCTATTTTCTCAGAAAGTTTTTAGAAAGATGATTTCTAGTTTTAAAGAAAAGAATCAGTTTCAAAGAAAGTTTTCAGAAAAGATTTAATTATAAATGATTTTTTATAATGTTCTAATTCGATTTCTTATTTTGTAGCTCCACTCACTGAGATCCTCTGGACTCACCTCACCACTTCCCAGTTCTTTTGCAGGATACTTCTTTTGGTGAGCCATATGTCATTTTGGAGACCCGGTTCGAGGACAAGTGTTACAGTGCAGTCACTAGTCATCGGGTCCATCATTCTAGAGCTATATTCATCTAAAGTGTAGTCTTCTGAGGAGTCCTTTTGTTGTATTACTGACATGAGAGTGATGTTGTTTACATATTACATTTACTCTTGATCATGTTTATATGCATGTGTTTCTATTCATGATCTTGCATCCTAGCTTATTTAAGTATTCAAATTGCATGTATGGTTTCGTGGATATTGCATAGTATGGAGATATGAAGCTAGTGTCATAGTTCATGTCCGGTAACATTTCCGTATCGGGGATGTTACAACTTACGCCTTAGAGGTTCTGTTGATTTCTTATTGAAGAAAGTTATCCTATAACTTATAGTGGGAACGATATTTGATATCGATTCTGAAAATTAGCATTAAACCATAGATCTAAGATTGTTCATAGCTTACTACGATCAAGTTTGTAACTTGATTGAGCTTTCTTTATGAATCGTTCATAAAATATGCAAATGGTTTGCGTAGTAAAAGCAAATAGAGCTTATTAAAGGTTTGACCTTTATAATATGACAGTGAGAAAAGTTATACTCAACAATCTTTTGTAGATTCTGAGGAAACTAATCTATAGTCGCACTAATTGAACAATTAAAAATTTGTTGGTTAATGTTAATATTAAACTGTATATTTTAGCTAGAAATATAAAGTGGCATTTATGAATGGTTTCTTCATATAAGAAATCCATTGTGATTTTCTTAGTTTGAAGAGTTCGTTTTGGAATGGCCCTAGAGTTTGTATTATGCTAAAATTACAATTTGGTATATTAGCTTAAAGAGCCTATTGTAGACTCATATGAGCTTTTCGAAAATTTTTGTTTTCTAATTTTGATATCAGTCAGATTATCTGATTTTATCAAAACATAGAGAATACATATGAGATAGAAAGGATAGTGGAAGCGTACAAATTTCTTTCTAGTATCTTACATCATAATGAAATTATCATTATTAAGGTAATAATGAGACGTTTATGAGGTAAAAAATTTACTTGAGTCTTATTTTCTCCGTGAAAGTAATGGGAGTGGTCTCTATTATATTCGATATAAATTTTTATATATGATATAAAACTAAGAGACTTGAGAGATGCTCCCATTAGTCGTATATTAGATATGATCTAATAAAGAACATAATAAGACTATATGTGTGACAGTTAGTATAACTGTTTGACAATTAGTGTCACTATTGTATATAATATTCGTCTTTCGTAAAGAATGATTCCTTTGTCAAAAGAGAAATTGACTAGAATGTCTAGTCAATCTTATGCATCATAAGAGGATGGCATAATGAATACTATATTAAGTGCGATTAGAGATATCAATTTAATCTTAATTGTTACGACTTATTTTGATACCCTCTAGACCATAAGATGTGTCTTGAAACATGTTCTTTATTATCTTTGAGATATTAAGAACGAGTTTCTTATTTATGGGGAATAAAGTTCGCAACCATTAGGGTCAGATTAGTTTTGAGTCTAATTATGACGTTAGACTGTCTACATCATAAAATGTCAGACATGATGCAATGGGAGTGTCACGGATAATTCTACTGTGAGAATGGAATTAGTTGCAGCTTATGAGGTTGTATAGTGACCTTGTAGATTAGAAGTTTGATATTAGTGTTATGTTTGTGGTTGTCTGAATAGTATTTTGGATTTGATCCGTAAATACTTAGACAAATTAGTAGTTGAAGCATAATGTTGATATGGCATCTAAGTCATATTGATGTAGAACTTAGTTTCTACAGAATATGAATGACGTTAGCTAAGGAAAATAGTTGTGTTTGTTGGACAAACTCAATATGTCATAGCGGGCTTACTAGTTGTTGCCTACCTTTTGAGTGCTAGGTGAGTTCTTGGGGGCCATGCATATGTGATACACATTAAGATGTGTATATGATACAGTGGAATGGCACTAGAGCAAGTGGGAGAAATTGTTAGGGTTGGTGCTCGGAGCGCTAATCCATATCATATTTATGTCCGATTCATGAAAACGAGCAATGTCGTTTTCCATAATATTATTTATTTATGGTTGCACTGTTGGACAATTATTACCCATAGCATCACTATTTGTACAGAACATGGTGTTGTTGTACAAATTTACTATGTGACAAAGGAAATTGCTCTTTTATCATTTGTAATTGGATTACCTGGATATATAAATGATAAAAGTCCATATGATTAGTTCCGGATTAATAAGATATGAGACAATATTAATCCACTAAGATTTAATCATTAAATATCCCTAGTCGTAGTATTATCGAGACTGGACATCGATAATGCGGAATAGGCTAGTATTACACTTGTGCGTGTTATGAAAGCGTAACGACAAAGTTCTCATATATTCGGGTATTGGATACTCATACAAGTGTAATAGGAGGTTCTGTTTACCGATGGTACGGGAACAGCTTCGCTCTGGATAGACCCCTCGGAATCTCATTGGTAGTATGACTATGTGTCTATGGGAGTCCGAATTAGGGTAGGTGTATTTGGTCTTAACCTGAGACTTACATCACTAATACTTGCGACAATCAGTATATTTTGGTTTTGGTCGTCCAGGGCTTTAACAGGTTCCGTGTACGCCTCTTCTGGGTATACTGAGAATCGTAGTGTATTAGGTGTGATGTCAAGATGGAAGTATCACTTCAGTCATATGGAGATGATGATCACGCAGGGATACAGAACTGGTACTCTAAGTGCTATAGCCATCGGGGAAGTATGACTAGGTCATGACTTTCCGATCATAAAGAGACTAGTTGTTAGTGATCTGATATATGCTTCGTACGAGGCAGACACAACTCCAGCCCAGGCCTAGCATGTGACATCCGATACAGGATCGTAATACGCAATACTAAGTATACTACGCCTGACAAAGATCAGGTATTCCGTAGAAGAATATTTCTGGAGAATTGGGTAAACACGGTGTTTTGCTAGAAGCCAACCATGTCTTGTAAATCGGTAAAAACGTGGTACCGGGTACGCACGTATTCGGATAGTCCGACGACCGAGTTTACTGCCAACATATCCAGGGATCTCTTGGGTCGCATCCCAAAGATTCACCGATGATATTTGACTCGAACAATATTAATCTGGGATTAATTATGAGAGAGAGAAAATTAATCTAGGATTAATTACGGCAATAATTAATCTGGGAATTAATTATCAGAGAAAGAATTAATTTGGGATTAATTGCGTCGAGAATTTATCTGGGATTAAATTCGTCGAGAAGAGAGAATGCGATTAATTTGGAATTAATCGGCAAAGTGAATTTAATAGTTAAATTGGAATTTACTATTTAATTTATTTATTTATCTGGGATAAAAATCGGATTGAAGAGAGAGAACGATTAATTTGGAATTAATCGATTAAATAATATATTAGATATATTAATTGAAATCGGATTTCAAAACGGAATTAAAATTGGATTTTAATTCGGGCGAACGAATAAATTTAGAATTAATTCGTAAGCGACTTTAATAATAATTTTGCGAGGCATAATTATTTAATTAAATTAGATTTAATTGCGTCGCGGCGGAAAATTCGTTTAATCAGATTAAACGAATCCGAGCCCTAAAGTGTGTTGTGTAAGTAATTTAAATTTTGAATTCAATGTGGTGGGACCCACTCACTTACTTCAACTAGTCATTTGTTGATGAAAGTTGTTGGGTAATAAATTGGATTTTACTTACCCATTTCACCCATCAACAAAAGATAAACAATTAATGAATTTTGAAAATTTATTATTTTTTCTCTCTCTCGGTTTTGGCCGTGTGGCCATTATTCTTCTCTTTTTTCTCATGGCGCACACAGTGGCCACTGATTTTAAAAAAGAAGCGGTGGCTTCTCTTTTTCTAATTGGAAAATGGCCTGTGATCATTCATTTTGCAAGAAAGCAAAAATTGCTTTTCTTTTTCTTTGAAAAATGCCGAGAAAAGAACAAAAGCCACTGAAGTGAAAAATCAATTTGCCGATTGCTTCCCTCTCTCTTGAACAAATTTGTTTCTCCTTGGGAGATAAAATTTGTTTCATTTGTTCTTGCTAGCACATAAGGGAGTCAAATGAATGTGATTGGGATACTCACCCATAAGCTTGGAAGCTTCAACATCCATGGAAATATTGAAAGTCAAAACCGATCAATGTAAGTTTATTCCGCAAACTTCTTGATTTATTCACACACTAATCACGCTTAGAGATCATGTGGCTTGTCTAGGACACTAACAATTGGTATCAGAGCGATCTAAGTGTGATTTGAAAATCTAGGGATTATGGACTTTAATTTGGGTTTTTTGACTTGGAGCTTGATTTGCCTAAATTAATGATTGGGTTATGTTTATATGATGTTCAATTGGATTTTTGCATCTTTGATTTTGTGAAAAATTGATAGGATTAATTTTCCCCAAAATATACCCTTGGTCGAATGTATGCCCTAGGTGATTCATGGTAATTTTTGAAAATTTAACAATTGGATATGTTAATTGCATGATATGAATATTAATTATTGATTTAATTAGATTGAAATCAAAATTGGATGTTAATTTCATGTATTGTCGTGAGTGTGAAGCATGTTGGAAAGATTGATTTTGATTAATTTGTGTTGGACATAAATTAGATGTTAAGCATGATTAATTAGATTAATTAGTGTTTTGGAAATACTAGATTAATTAATTAATTGTGTTAATTGCACTTTAATTGAATTAATATTTAATTTGGAATGATATATTAATTTAATTTGTTGTATTTGGGCTAATGGGCTTGGTTGGGCCAAATTTTAGTCTTGGATTATATTTGGGCCTAAACCATTTCCATAAAGTCCAAAATATGACAATTGGGCCTTTAATAATTTAATTGGGCCTAATGGGCCAAAATTGATTTTATGGCATGGGATGATTCCTAAATGGGCCAAGGCTTTTGGGTTTGATCCATAATGGCCAAATCCCACGCCTAAAGAATTAATTAAAAGCCCATTGGACTTTAATTGAATAGTATTGGATACTAATTGGGCCTTTGAGACCCATTAAGATTGGATTTGGAATCTAAGTCTTTAAGGCACATAAATAAGTGTAATTATTTAATTTGGAATTAAATAAGAATTAGTATTTGATACAATTTAAATTGGATTTAAAATTATAGTTCGATATAATTCAAGAATACTTACTTTGAGTATTTATTCTTAAACGAGTTTTACTCGAGCAAATCAAATCGTTATATGAACATTGGATGGTCATTAATCAAAGATTAATTAATTGGATTAGATTGATTGAATAACATGCTTTGTGTGAATACTTGGATGTATGTATGAATAATGTATATCGGATAGATATTAGAAGGGTGAAGGCAATTTTGGAAATTATTGTAATAAATTTAGAATTTATTAAATTATACCTGCGTGTCCAGCCTATTATCTCCTTATCTCATTGTATTTCTCTTCTCACCAATTCCCCTCAATGTAAATGAGGTTTCTTTAGAAGTATCATGTAATTGGGTGGAAGTAAGAATAGTGCTAGCGGGAGAGAGGAAATGGAGAGATTTGTTCTAGGAACAATTTTTTATATATCCATCCGCATATCATTATTAATTTATTTCGCGCCTTATTATGCTTTTAGAATGCATGCTTAAGGGTGTATGATGAGACCTTATTAAAGATAATAAATTGGTTGCCAAATCGCGACAAAAACCCTCATTTTATATTAAGCGTATTTCCTTCCATTGAGTGATTCTCTTTCAAGATCCAAGATTGGCATTGGTTTGTTGGCCAAAGTCAAGACCTTTGTCCATCGCGGATGTGTTTGAATCACGAAAGCTTTGTTCCATATCGTACGTCTTGGGCAAGTTGTGATTTGTTGGCCAAAGTCAAGGTCATTTCTTGCTCATCGACCTCGATTACGAAGCTTTCCCACTGTCAATGGGTCACGCTTAACTGGTTTCATTAAGCTTGTTGAGCCAAATCCAAGGCTTAGTTGATTCAGAGGAAAAGGTTAGGTAATATATTGGATATATTGGCATATATTGGATATATGTTTCGGACTTGGAGGTCCACCTACTGGATCTAGGAATTGGATGAGATCCAATTGATCTTAGAGATATACCTAGTTAAATTTTATACAACTTGTTGGCCAAAGTCAAGGTTGTGTATCTTTTAACGGGATCCTAGCCCACTAGGAAACTACGAGTACTCCATAGAGGGTTAGAGGCTCGCCGAAAAATAGTGGGAGGCAAGTATTAAATTTGTAATTTCGTTTAAATACTTGCCAATACGGGCTTATTTTTATTTTTCGTCATTAATTTTAAATATATTAGTTGGACTAATATTCAATTGTTGTTTTAATTAAACAGTTGGACTGTATTCAAACTACTTCATTTGTAGTTGGTTATATAATTGGATTATAGTAATCAATACATTTGAATGTAACCAATCAATTGTAGTTGATTATATAGTTAGACTATAGTAATCATTACATTTAATTGTACCTGAAATCATTGATTGGATAGTTGGACTATAGCAATCAATATGACTGAAAGATTAGCGTCAAAGGACATAATCCTGGGAAAATGTCTTTGACGGCTTTAATTTTCAGATTGGGAATAGAACTTCAGGATAGTCCTGGGAGCTGAGAAGTTATTCTATTTGATATAGAAACCTTTCAAGCATGAGCCCGGAGTTGAGCAAATAGTAGAGCATTAGCTTAGGAAGACTCATTGTGATGATAACTTTAGTGCTCAATCCGTTATGCACAGCCACCGCTTCTTAAAAGGACATATCCCAAGTTGTCTGCCTAAATTATGGCAAACGAGGTCACTAGAAGTGTGACTACCGTATGGACAAGGCAGACATGAAGGAAGTGAAGGCGGGACAAGGTTTCGGCTTCAAGAATGTATGTTATAAACATGTTCACTACTGGTATTAAAATTGGATTTTTGATACTAGATGTGGTACATGAATATAAGTACTGATGTGCGGGATCTGCTGATAAGCAGGAAACTGGCTTCAGATGAGATCGACCTACAAGTCGGAAACAAGACGAGAGTCGCTGTTTTGGCCGTAGGAACCTAAGTTTTGGAACTGCCTTTTGGGCATATACTTAAATTAGGAGACTGTTATAATGTATCCAGTTTGACTAGGAACATTATCTATGTATCTAGTTTAACCCGTTGCGGGTATACCTTTATATTTCGAAACACCGGGTGTTTTGTTTATAAAGATGATATCGAGATATCTACATTAGATGTAAATAATGGTCTTTATATTTTGAATATAAATGAATCTCAAACATATAACATGACAAACAAATAGCTCAAATTGAATAATTCTAATGAGACTTAATTGTGGCATTGTTGTCTGGGACACATTAACAAGACTCGTATATCCACACTTTCGAAGAGTGGATACTAGGACGGATTTGATTCTAATTCAAATGATGTCTACGAATCTATTTTATTAGGCAAAGTGCCTAAAACACCTTTTACTTGGTAAAAGTGCAAGTGCCACCGATTTGTTAGCCCTCGTTCATAGTGACGTAAGTGGGCCCATGTCTAACTAGGCTAGAGGTTGATTTGAATACTTCGTAACCTTTACGGATGTGGCATCGCGTTACATTATGTGTATCTTATGAAACACAAGTCAAAAACTTTTGAGTAATTTAAAGAGTTTCGACACGAAGTAAGAAAATAGACCAGTAAAAGTATTAAAAACATTACGGTCAACCATAGTGTAAAATACTTAAACATATGAGTTTCAAGATTACTTGAAAGAGTATGGTATTCTTTCACAGTGGACTCCTCCCGGAACACCTCAATTTGACGGTGTGTCTAAACGGAGAAACCAAACTTTATTGGATATCGTAAGGTTCATGATGAGTCGCTCTCAGCTACCAATTTCCTTCTAAGGATACGCATTGAACAGTGCAATACTTATTTTGAACAAGGTTCCATGAAAATCTGTTAGACAGACTTCATATTAGATATGAATAGGAAAGAAACCGAGTTTCTCATTTCTGAAGATTTGGGAATGCTGGGCATACGTTTGGATGATACCAACTAGAACCCAATTCGGATAAGTGCCTATTTGTAATTGGTTGTCCTAGGGAAACCAAAGTATAGTACTTATACAACTCACAAGAGAACAATGTAATTGTTGCTCTCCATGCGGTTTTCCTAAGAGGAATTCCTATATGCAGTGGAAAGTGGGAGGAAAGTAAAACTCGATGAAAATCGGAGTAATACTGTTCCAGGCACCGAGTCCTCACGGAACACCAACAGTTCATCAGAGATGAAACTGTACCAATAATCTTCGAATACACAAGAACCGCGTAGGTCGAAGAGAGTCAGAAAACAACCTGGGAGGTATGGGTCATGAAGATGTCAATCTTATTGAGGAAGACGAACTGGCTACGTATGAGGAAGTGATAGAAGGTATCGACTCCTTTTATGGAAAAGTGCCATGAAGTCCGAAATGGATTCCATGTAAATCAACCAAGTTTGGATACTGGTTGATGTACCAGAAGGCATTGTGCCTATTGGTACTATATGTATCTTCAAGGAAGACATACATGGATGGCAATATACAAATGTGTTGGACAATTATGACCCATAGCGTCACTATTTGTAAAAGACATTGTGGTTTTTGTACAAATTAACTATGTGACAATGAAAATTGCATTTTATCATTTTGTAATTAGATTACTTGTATATATATAAATGATAAAAGTCCTTATGATTAGTTCCGGATTATAAGATATGAGACAATATCAATCCACAAAGGTTTAATCATTAAATATGCATAGTCGTAGTATTATCGAGACTGGACATCGATAATACGAAATAGACTAGTATTGCACTTGTGCGTGTTATGGAAGCGTAACATCATAGTTCTCATATATTTAAGTATTCGATACTTATGCAAGTGTGATAAGAGGTTGTGTTTACCGATGGTACGGAAACAGCTTCGCTCTGGATAGACCCCGCGGAATCCCATTGGTAGTATGACTATGTGTCTATGGGAATCCGCTTCAGGGTAGTGTATTTGGTCTTAACATGAGACTTGCATCGCTTGCGACAATCAATACGCTTTGTTTTTGGTCGTCCGGGACTTTAACAGGTTCTGTGTACGCCTCTTCTGGGTTTATTGAGAATCGTAGTGTATTGGGTGTGATGTCAAGACAGAAGTATCACTTCAGTTATATGGAGATGATGATCACACAGGGATACAGAACCGGTTCTCTATTATATTCCAACTATCGGGATAACATGACAAGGTCATGATTATCCGATTATAGAGACTAGTTCCTTGTGATACGATATATGCTTCGTACGGGGCAGACACTATTCCAGCCCAGGCCTTGCATGTGACATCAGATACTGGATCACAATACGCAATACTACGTATACTACGCCTGTTATAGATTATATATTCCTTAAAGAATATTTCTGGAGAATTGGGTAGGCACAGTGCTTTGCTAGAAGCTAACCATGTCTCGAAAATCGGTAAGAAAGTGGTACCAAGTACGCACATGTTCGGATAGTGCGACGACCGAATTTACTGCCAACATATCCAGGGATCTCATGGGTCGCTTCCCGAAGATTCACAGATGACGTATGAATCGAACATAATTAATCTAGGATTAATTGCGGAGAGATTTTACCTGGGATAAAATTCGATTAGAAGAGAGAAAAACGATTAATTCGAAATTAATCGATAAAATAATATATTCGATATATTAAATGAAATTAGATTTCATAACGGAATTAAAATTAGATTTTAATTCGGGCGAAGGAATTAATTTAGAATTAATTCACGAGCGACTTTAATCGTAATTTTGATAGGCATAATTATTTAATTAAATTTGATTTAATTACGTCGCAACGGAAAATTCGTTAATTCAGAATTAACGAACCCGAGCTCGGAATGTGTTTGCGGGCCCACTCGGATTTTGAATTAAGTGGGGCCCATAAGTCACATCACTAGTCACATCACCTAGTCACTTTAATCAAACTTTTAGTTTATGGAATTTGGTGGGTGGTTGATAACTTGTTTTACACACAAGTTGGTGAGATGAAATACATTTACCAAACATTAGATTTTTGGTATATCATTATTTGTTTTGGAAATCAAATAAACAAGTCAACAAATCATCTCTCTTCCATTCTCTCTTCACGCCACTCTCTCTCTCTCTTACACTCTCCTTGGCCGAGAGTTACAAGAAGAAAACAAGGGGATTTTGTTGCAAAAATCTCCATTGCTAGTACACAAAGGATTCATACAAAGGTGATAGGGAAACTTTCCCATCGAGCTTGGAATCAAGGATCAAAGCTTGGAGCTTGATACATCATTCAAAGAAAGCTTGGAGACTTTCAAAAGGAGCAAAGTTTTGTTATCAACACATCCTACAACCGATCTTTGTAAGTATAATTCCGCTATACTTCCTTTTCGTATTCACACTTTTATCATGCTTTTAATGTTATTGGGATGATCTTAAAGACCAACATTGGTATCATGAGCCTATTTTGAGCATGAAATTGAATTAGGGTTCTTAATCTTGATTTGGGTATTTTTTTTATTTGAGCATGATTTAATCAAATTGTTTGTTTGAGTATGCTTATATAATGTTAACTTAGAGTTGTGCATGATCAATTTGATGAAAAATTAATTGGATTAATTTTCCCCAAATTTTTTAGGCTTGGCCGAATGGTAGTAGAACCCTATGTCATGGTGTTTTTTTTGTTTGTTAAATCATTGGATGAGTTTAAAGACATTATATATATTGATTTATGATTTAATTGGATTGAAATCAAAATCAGATATAAAATCATCAAATTGCCGTGACCAAAAGAGCATGAAAATGACTTGATTTTGTTTCAATAATGTTGGACATGTATTGATTATAATAAAGCATGATTAATTGATTAAATTAGTATTTTGGAAATGTTGTTTAAATAATTAATTATGGCTAAACACTTTAATTAATTAAATTGTGAAATTTGGAATATTAGAATTTAATTAATTGGGCTTAATTTGGAATTGGGCTAAATTTGTTGTATTTGGGCCTAATGGGCTTGGTTGGGCCAAGTTGGTTTAGGACAATTGGATTGGATCCAAATTGGGCCTAAAACCATTCCATTAAGTCCAAATATAATAAATGGGCCTTCAAATGATTAATTGGGCCTAATGGGCCAAAATTAATTTTGTGGCAAAAGGTGATTCCTTATTGGGCTTTGGTTTCCAAAGTCCATGCCTTAATAAATTAATTGAAAGCCCATTGGACTTTAATTAAATTGACATTGGATGTTAATTAGGCTTTGAGACCCATTAAGATTAGATTTAGAATCTAAGTCGTAAAAGCCCATTAAAAGTGTAATTATTTAATTTGGAATTAAATAAAGAATTAGTATTGAATACAAATTAAATCGGATTTAAAATTGTAGTTTGATATAATTCAAGAATTCATACTTTGAGTACTTATTCTTAAACGAGTTGGACTCGCGCAAATCAAATCGTTGTTTGAACATTGGATGATCACTTAATTCAAAGATTAATTAATTGTATTAGATTGATTGAATAACATGATTTGTGTGAATACATGGATGTGTTGTATGAATAATGTATATCGAATGGATATTAGATGGGTGAGGGCAATTTTGGAAATTATTGTAATAAATTTAGAATTTATTAAATTGGACTTGCGTGTCCAGCCTTTATCTCTCGATTCTTTGTAATTCTCTTCTCACCAATTCCCCTCAATGTAATGAGGTTTCTTTATTGTATTATGTAATTGGGTAGAAGTTAGAATAGTGCTAGCCGGTGAGAGGAAATCGAGTGATTTGTTCTAGGAACAATTTGTGAGATATCCATCCGCATATCATTATTAATTTAATTACCGCGCCTTATTATGCTTTTAGAATGCATGCTTAAGGGTGTATGATGAGACCTAATCAAAGATAATTAATTGGTTGCCAATTACGCGAAAAACCCTCAACAAATATTAAGCGTTTTCCTTCCATTGAATAATTCATTCTCAAGATCCAAGATTGGCACTGGTTTGTTGGCCAAAGTTAAAACCTTTGTCCATCGCAGATGTGTTTGAATCATGAAGTCTTTGTCCCATATCGTATGGCTTGCCCCAGTTGTGATTTGTTGGCCAAAGTCAAGATCACTTCTTGTTCATCGACATCGATTACGAAGCTTTCCAAGATCAATGGGTCCCGCTTAACTGGAATCATTAGGCTTGTTGTGCCAAAGCCAAGGCTTAGTTGATTCAGAGGAAAAAGGTTAGGAAAATATATTGGATATATTGGCATATATATTGTATATATGTTTCGGACATGGAGGTCCACCTACCGGATCTTGGAATTGGATGAGATCCAATTGATCTTAGAGATCTACCTAGTTAAATATCATACAGCTTGCGATCTCTTCCTGACAGCTGGAGCGGGTTCATCATGAAATACAATATGATGAACCAAGACCATACTCTTGGAGAGCTGATGGCAATGCTGCGTGAAGCAGAAAAAGAGCTGATGAATGGCAAAAAGTGCGAGGCGCACTTCGCTTCAACATCTCAGTCTCTCAAGGCTTGGCCGAAGGCAACTGGAGGTGTAAAGAAGAAGAAGAAGAAGGGCAAGGCCAAATCGTCAAAGTCTTCTGGGAAGGCTAAGGACAAATCCCAAGATATATGCCTGCAGTGTGGCAAATGGGATCACTGGAAGCGTGACTGTCGTGAGTACAATGCACACATAAAGGAAATCAAAGCGGGCAAGGCATCGGCTTCAGGTATGTTTGTTATAGAAATAAACATGTATTCTTCTAGTTTTAAAAATTGGATTTTTGATTCTGGTTGTGGTAATCATATATGTACTGATGTGCAGGATCTGCGGATTAGCAGGAGACTACCCTTAGGAGAGATAGACCTTCGCGTTGGAAATGGGACTCGAGTCGCCATTTTGGCCGTTGGGACTTATATTTTGGAACTACCCTCGGGGCATGTACTTAATCTTTTAGACTGTTATTATGTACCTAGTTTGACTATGAATATTATATCTGTATCTTTATTGGCCCAATATGGCTATACTTTTGTTTTTAGAAACACTGGGTGTTTATGTACAAAAATGATAAGGAGATATGCAGTGCTGATGTAGATAATGGTCTTTATATTTTGAATATAAATGTATCTCAAACATATAATGTAACAAACAAAAGGCTTAAACTAAGTAACAAAGATGAAACTTATATATCGCATTGTCGTTTGGGACACATTAACAAGACTCGCATATCCATACTTTCGAAGAGTGGATACTTGGACGGATTTGATCCAAATTCATATGACGTCTGTGAATCTTGTTTATTAGGCAAAATGCCTAAAACACCTTTTAGCGGTAAATGTGCACGTGCCACCAAACTGTTAGCCCTTGTTCATAGTGATGTATGTGGGCCCATGTCTAGCCAGGCTAGAGGTGGATATGAATACTTCGTAACCTTTACGGATGATGCATCGCGTTATGGTTATGTGTATCTTATGAGACACAAGTCGAAAACCTTTGAGAAATTCAAAGAATTTCGACACGAAGTTGAAAAATAGACTGAAAAAAGTATTAAAACATTACGATCGGACCATGGTGGAGAATACTTAAGCAATGAGTTTCTTGATTACTTGAAAGAGTATGGTATTCTTTCACATTGGACTCCTCCCGGAACACCACAATTAAACGGTGTGTCCGAACGGAGAAACCAAACTTTGTTGGACATGGTAAGGTCAATGATGAGTCGCACAGAGCTACCTATTTCCTTCTGGGGATATGCATTGAACAGTGCAATACTTATTTTTAATAAGGTTCCATCGAAGTCTGTTTAACAGACTCCGTATGAGATATGGACAGGAAAGAAATCGGGTTTCTCATTCCTGAATATTTGGGGTTGTTGGGCATACGTTAAACGTTTGGATGGTACCAAACTTGACCCCAAATCGGATAAATACCTATTTGTAGGTTATCCTAGGGAAACCAAATGATATTACTTCTACAACCCATAAGAGAACAAAGTATTTGTTGCTCTACATGCGGTTTTCCTTGAGAAGGTATTCCTAAATACAGTGGTTAGTGGGAGGAAAGTAGAACTCGATGAAAATCGGAGTGATACTGTTCCTGGCACAGAATCCTTAACGGAACATGAACAGTTCATCAGAGATGAGAATGTACCACAATCTTTGAATACACAAGAACCGTGTAGGTCGGAGAGAGTCAGAAAACAACCTGAGAGGTATGGGTTTCTGATCTCACCTCATGTGGATATTAATCTTATTGAGGAAGACGAACCAGCTACGTAAAAGGAAGCGATACAAGGTATCGACTCCGGTTTATGGCAAGATGCCATGAAATCTAAAATGGATTCCATGTACACCAACCAAGTTTGGACACTGGTTGATGCACCAGAAGGCGTAAAGCCTATTGGTTGCAAGTGGGTCTTCAAGAAGAAGACCGACATGGATGGCAACATACAAACGTACAAAGCTAGGCTTGTAGCAAAAGGGTATCGTCAACGACATGGTGTCGATTACGACGAAACTTTTTCACCCGTTGCCATGATTAAATCCATTCGGATTATGCTTGCTATTGCTGCATATTTCAATTACGAGATATGGCAGATGGACGTCAAAACCACTTTCCTTAACGGAAACCTTTTGGAGGATATTTATATGCAACAGCCTGACGGTTTTTTCGTACCTAAACATGCAGACAAGCATTGAAAGTTAAAGATCTATCCCAGTAGATCTAGAAAGTTGTTGGCACTCTCCGAGAACTTGTACATTGAAATATATGTACGTGACCTGGTGTCTCATATGCTTTGAGCATATGAAGTCACAATCAGGCCAATCCAGGTGATGGTCACTGGATTGATATTAAAGACATCCTTGAGTATCTTGGATGAACCAATGATGTTTTCTGAGTATATGGGGAAAAGAGAACTTGAGATGACTGGGTTCACCGCTGCAAGTTTCCAAACCGATAAAAATGACTATAAGTCGTAACAAGGGTACGTATTTAGTTTGAATAATGGAACAGTGAGCTGGAAATCTTCCAAGCAATATACTGATGCAGAATAAACAACAAAAGTGGAACATTGTTGCAGCTGAGGCAGCAAAAGAAGCATTTTGGATTTATATAATCCTAATTGGATTAGGAGTAATTCTGTTAGCAGCTGAGCTAGGCTACAACACAGGCTAAAGAACCACGGTCTCATCAATGATCCAAGTATGTACTTCAACTAATTCATCTGATTCGTTCGATTATATATCATGGCGATGTGATGATCGAATAAATGGCATCAGATGATAATCTTACAAATCCGCTGAAGAAAGTTGTTTCTCAGCAGAAGTTTGAGCAACTCGTACATAGTTCAGGTGTTAGACACTTGAGTGATTGGCTATAGGCCAAGTGGGAGATTGTTCGACAATTATGACCCATAGCATCACTATTTTTACAGAACATGGTGTGTTGTACAAATTAACTATGTGACAAAGGAAATTGCTCTTTTATTATTTGTAATTGGATTACCTGGATATATAAATGATAAAAGTCCATCTGATTAGTACCGGATTAATAAGTTATGAGACAGTATTAATCCACTAAAGTTTAATCATTAAATATTCCTAGTCGTAGTATTATCGAGACTGTGCATCGATAATGCGGAATATGCTAATATTACACTTGTGCGTGTTATGAAAGCGTAACGACATAGTTCTCATATATTTGGGTATTAGATACTCATGCAAGTATAATAGAAGGTTCTGTTTACCGATGGTACGGGAACAGCTTCGCTCTAGATAGACCCCTCGGAATCTCATTGGTAGTATGACTATGTGTCTATGGGAGTCTGAATCAGGGTAGGTGTATTTGGTCTTAACCTGAGACTTGCGTCGCTAATACTTGCGACAATCAGTATACTTTGGTTTTGGTCGCCCAGGGCTTTAACAGGTTCTGTGTACGCCTCTTCTGGGTATACTGAGAATCGTAGTGTATTAGGTGTGATGTCAAGATGGAAGTATCACTTCAGTCATATGGAGATGATGATCACGCATGGATACATAAATGGTACTCTAAGTGCTATAGCCATTGGGGAAGTATGACTAGGTCATGACTTTCCGATCATAAAGAGACTAGTTGCTAGTGATCCGATATATGCTTCGTACGAGGCAGACACAACTCCAGCCCAGACCTAACATGTGACATCCGATATTGGATCGTAATACGCAATACTACGTATACTACGCCTGACAAAGATCATGTATTCCGTAGAAGAATATTTCTGGAGAATTGGGTAAACACGGTGTTTTGCTAAAAGCCAACCATGTCTTGTAAATCGGTAAAAATGTGGTACCGGGTACGCACGTATTCGGATAGTCCGACGACCGAGTTTATTGCCAACATATCCAGGGATCTCTTGGGTCTCATCCCAAAGATTCACCGATGATATTTGGCTCGAACAATATTAATCTAGGATTAATTATGAGAGAGAGAAAATTAATCTGGGATTAATTACGGCAATAATTAATCTGGGAATTAATTATCAGAGAAAGAATTAATCTGGGATTAATTGCGTCGAGAATTTATCTGGGATTAAATTCGTCGAGAATAGAGAATGCGATTAATTTGGAATTAATCGGCAAAGTGAATTTAATAGTTAAATTGGAATTTACTATTTAATTTATTTATTTATCTGAGATAAAAATCGGATTGAAGAGAGAGAGAACGATTAATTTGGAATTAATCGATTAAATAATATATATTATATATATTAATTGAAATTGGATTTCAAAGCGGAATTAAAATTGGATTTTAATTCGGGCGAACGAATAAATTTGGAATTAATTCGTAAGCGATTTTAATAATAATTTTGCGATGCATAATTATTTAATTAAATTAGATTTAATTACGTCGCGATGGAAAATTCGTTTAATCGGATTAAACGAATCCGAGCCCAAAGTGTGTTGTGTAAGTAATTTGAATTTTTAATTCAATGTGGTGGGACCCACTCACTTACATCAACTAGTCATTTGTTGATGGAAGTTGATGGGTAATAAATTGCATTTTACTTATCCATTTCACCCACCAACAAAAGATAAACAATTAATGAATTTTGAAAATTTATTATTTTTTCTCTCTCTTGGTTTTGGCTGTGTGGCCATTATTCTTCTCCTTTTTCTCATGGCGCACACAGTGGCCACTGATTTTAAAAAAGAAGCGGTGGCTTTTCTAATTGGAAAATGACATGTGATCATTCATTTTGCAAGAAAGCAAAAATTGCTTTTCTTTTTCTTTGAAAAATTCCGAGAAAATAACAAAAACCTCTTAAGTGAAAACCGATCAATGTAAGTTTATTCCGTAAATTTCTTAATTTATTCACACACTAATCACGCTTAGAGATCTTGTGGGTTGTCTATGACACTAACATGCACCTCTTGTCTTTTATTATATATATTTAATCTAATTCATTAAATTGAAACTAAATCATGTTTAGTGATATTTATATATATTAGACAAAGACCCGATAATATATAATGTAGTGCACAATTACAACGTAGCTTGTAATTGATATTTGGAAGTGTCACTACAAGATATATATTATCAAATAAAGTTCCTGGTCAAGATTTATTAACACGGGTAGGTTAGTAAATTCCGCTGAGACCAGTAAATGTCGTCTATCGGACTTGGTCCGATGGTTTATCCCAATGAACCATGAGTCTCGGGAGACTCATATAGACATGTGGGTGTTTATATCGGATAAACACTGAAGGACTCACCGAAGATTTCATAATAGATGATACACCAACGTCAATAGGAATCTTCTCGGGTTAAGTAGAATAGTGGTCCTTTGACTTGAGATACCACTGTGGATATATGAGACATCCTCTACACTTTGACGGCAGTCACATCACCGATCTATTTAGATCAAACATTCGCTTGTTTGTTGGGTGTGGACTGATCCTCAGGATATCATATGTGTGTCAAGATATGATCCATCAATTATGTGTACAGAACATAGATAGTCCATATATGATTAGCAATCTGTTAAATCCATGGCTGTGGTATACTTCGGAAGTAAGTTCTGAGTGTTATTTAGAAGAATGCTAATAGATAGCTCGACGAGATTATACCTATAGAGATTTGACGTTAATATCTATATCTTTGGGATAATCTGGATACTTGTGACGGATGGATTATACGTATGTAATGACCTCGATCTGTATGATTCATCAAGTTTATCCGTGGTCGTCATAATTTATGGGTGGGTGGATTATGGACACGAAATTGGATTTCATGACGGATATACGTGAATCTAGAGAGTCTCACTAATAAAATATACTCGTAGAGCACTATGACAAGTTTTATGAATAATGGAGATTATTTATAAGTCGTTTAACGGTTAAACGAAAAAATACATGTAAATGGACTTAATGGTCATTTCCTAATTAATGTGTATTTGTATTTTATACTTGATTTTATTAAATACACACTAATTAAATGTCAAATTGTGATATTTGACATATATCATTAATAAATATGTATTTGAGTATTTAAAGTAAATATAATACATATATTTAAAATATTTATATTTAAATAATTAAAAAAATTATTTAATTTTAAAAAAATTAAATTAATTAAAATATAAATATCTTTATCATTATTAATGATAGGAAATGGCATATTGTGATTACTTACACTTGTTAAATTAATTTATGGTAATAATATTAATATCAAATGAAACAAGTAACTAAGTAAATCAAATTGAAATGAAATTAACAAAAATCTTATTATTATTTTCCTACCATTCACGCCAACTGTGGGAAAGTATATAAGGTTTTTTGTTTCATTTTCTTTGATGAATACAAGTTACCAAAATTATTACAAGTAAAGTTTGAGAGAAAAACATGAAAAACAAAGGAAAAAACTTAAAGAAAATTTGATTTTGTAAGTAATTTCCAACTTTCTTCAAATAGAAAAATATTTCCATGTTTCTAAGCTTCAACATGTATTGCGTAGAATTTTCTCTACTCTTTAAGTTTGTAATTAAATTGGTTTGAGACTTGTTGGAAAGATGCTTGCATATTAACAAAGTATGCTTATAATTGGTTATTAAGCATTTTTTTGATTAATTAGTAATTAAGTTTCCATTCTAAAGTTTTAAGGCCACTCATTTATGACCTACAATTGTTCTTGTGTTATTTCAAGTGGTGAGACTTGTTTGGTGTGTTAAAGAATTGATTAAAATGTTGAATTTATTCAATTTAGTGTAATGTAACATCCCGCTTAAGCCAGGATGCTACCGGCAGGAGACATGCTAATCCTGACTCCATAAGCCTCTAACTCTGACGAAATTTAGGCATGACCTCAGCTAAAAGTCATGCAACCTGGATCAAGTCCAGCTCCTCTAAACAACCTATTGGGCCCGACACTAATAATATACACCAAATCAATAAATTCAAGACATAATAATTGGGCTCTGTGCCCGAAAATACGTATAAACAAAAATTTTTTACAAACTTTAAGCTTATACAACTAAACTTATAAACAACTCAATTACTTTACAAATAAACTCATAAACAACTTGACTCTTATGCCCCCAAGATCTGGTGACTGGCTGACTGCAACGCTGCTACCCGGCTCCTCAAGATCTGGTATCTGCGGTCGATCGATCGGATCACCAACCTGCAAAACTCAAAACACTTGCTTTCGCTGCGCTACTCTGACATCTATTACTTTCCTACTAATTCCTCTACTAGTTCCAATTTAGACTCTTACTATAGTTATCTTTCTTTTAACATATTGAAATATCATCAAATCGGATCTATAACATATTCATTCTTTCAAGTATTCATCACACTATCATCAATTGTATATGCATGCATATATGACCATGTTATCATACTATTTAAACTAACTACTCAAATAAACATTGACCAAATATACAAATAAGTGTGCTAATGCTATCATGCATCATGTCAACTATGTGCAACTCAAATGATTTCTAGGATATATATATGTGATCAATGTTCATAACTTATGAGTTAGGTTTTACTTAATTATGTCATGCATAATGAAGATACGTTTTAAAAATCTTTCTGAAAAACTGTTTTGTGAAAATTACTTACTGATATTCCTTATAAAACTTGTGTTTCTGAAATACTGTTTTCTAAAAACTGTTCATCTGGAAACTATTCATCTGAAAACTGTTTAAAAGCTGAAGTCTCTATTTGAAATCTGTTCCTCTGAAAACCGAAAGCTGTAAATGAAACGGAAAACTTTCTCTGAGTTCCGTGTCTCTGAAAACTATTTTCTGAAAATCTGATATTTCAAAATTTCTTTTCTGGAAACTGATATCTGAGTATCTGTAGAAAAACCGACGCAAGGAGGCGTTACGTCTCGCCGTCCCCCCATACGCCCTAGAGTCAGATATGCAAACCCATGACATTGGGGCGTTACGTATCGCCGTCCCCCAAAGCATGCCATACCTGCCCTGAAACTGGTGGTCTTGGGGCGTTACGTCTCGCCGTCCCCCAAGCCACAAACTGGAGCTGGGGGTGCGGATCTATGCTACCACCCAAGCTCAAACTGGGGTCTAGGGGCGTTACGTCTCGCCGTCCCCCTAGCCCATCTGGAGGATCTGAGAGTGTCCCCTCAGTCCTCAACATGTGCACATGTCTCTGAATCCGTCAATTCCAACTGATTCTCAAGTTACATACTGGAGTGAGGTTTTACCTCATGCCCCGAATAAAATCTCATGCTTAAAACTTAAAACTGTAAGAAACATTTCTGAAATACGATTCTAAAAAAAATTCGAAACTTTACTTTTGAAATACTTCGAGTTCAAAAACATTCTTGACTTCTTTATCAATTTATGAAAATTATAAAACACATGTATGCTCATGCATTCCTACGAATAAATGATATATGTATCCTTTATTATATGCTTATATGCTTCCATTATGCATGTTTCTTACTCGTTTACATAATCCAACCTTAACTTACCTTCATGACCAATGATATCAA
This sequence comes from Zanthoxylum bungeanum, assembly GCA_019454045.1. Classification (NCBI taxonomy): domain Eukaryota; kingdom Viridiplantae; phylum Streptophyta; class Magnoliopsida; order Sapindales; family Rutaceae; genus Zanthoxylum; species Zanthoxylum bungeanum. The sequence continues at coordinate 102,291 of SKCR01017126.1, forward strand.
CGGCTTATAAGGTAATCCAACAAACTGCCTATACCTATACATATACGCTCTATTAATAAAAGCAAATTCAAGATTTTACATATATATTTTACTTATGCATTCATTTACATTTAACCATCTATTCTTTTATAATTAGACTTAATCCTTCACTTCTTATAGTTCAAAATACAGTCAACTGCATTCCAAAATAGCTTTTAGGTGTTTATGCTATACATTTATACTAGTTGACACAAATAAATTCAATGTAGCGGATTTCACCAAGGTAAAACCCATGAACAGCTTAACCTCCATCTATTTAAATAATTCATAAAACAATCTTAACATGGCAACATAGCATACTCAAAAGGCGTAACTGCACAAGAAGCTCACAAAGACCAAATATAGATTAATAGAATCATATAACAAATCAAATCGAGATAATTCATAAACCAAAACTAACCCAAAACAACAGATATTGCCGCCGATCAAGAAACCAATAAACAGGAAACAAATGAAACCTACTAAAATAGTTACAAGCCAAAGCCGAGTCCAAATTCGCCTATATTATTATTATCATCATAAATGTTTTTACCTCAAATTAAGTTTATGGAGCCAGTTTAGCTTTCCATTTCCTAAACCATAAAAAGATTTAACTTGAAATGAAGCATTAACGTTAGGTAATGCTGCATTCAAATCAACATTACAAGCGACAAATAACTACGCAATAAGCATGGAAGATACTTGCTTGAACTATCACAAAACATGAATACAACTTCGACTAAAACATACGAGTCAAGTTCTTAATCACTATCACATAAATCAGCCTCTTAATGAAGGACAGTAAAAGTATAAATAATGCAATTCATCTAATGCATAGATTCAACTACATTTAGTACTGAGCGAGATGAAAATGTCCAAATGCAAAACTTGAATCTCACTTCATATTTAAATTACCATCAATGTAACAAACCACCTAAAGCTTATATCCACTTAACCAATCTCAGTAAATCAGCATAAAAAAAATGATTTCCATCTAAGTATCAAATTAAACACTTCAAACACAAGGCATCTACTCAACATACTTATATTCCGTGTTCTCTACACAACTCACTGCTAGGTTATCCCCTAATTCATTTGATTTCCTTTAAAAATTAATGCCAATAAAATCAAACCCCCAAATTCTAGGGTCCACAGCTGATTTCCTCTAAATTTTACAGCCTCTCAATAAAAAAATTCTTCTAATTTCATACTAATTTATAAGTCTAGGTTATTTTTAGTTTATTTTAACCTTATCAACAAACCCAATTTCGAAATTAGTCAAGAATCTACAACTTCACACCCTATAATATTCAATCCCAATTTACACTCACACCCCAAACTCAACAATTAACAACATCCATTATCAAAACTACAAATCCCAGTAAGGATCCATTCTCTAACCCAAAACCCAGAAACCAAACTTCAAAGAAATCATAAACATAATTACTTACTTTGGGATCTTCCCTCTCGGCTTCGGCTTCTCTTCTTTCTTTCGGCCTCTTCCTGTTTTTCGGTCTGTACTTGCTCTTCTTCCTCTCGATTTCTTGCACCTCTTTCTTTCTCACTCTCTTCTTCATTGCCCTCACTCTCTGCCTACTCTTCTTTCTTCTCTTTCGGCCCTGCTGACTTCCCCTCCTTTTCGGTCTTCTGTGTGTGTATAATGAATAGTATCTAGAATTACTATTATTAATATGGTAATTTTTAATTTAATCCTTCAAGTGTAATTATTATTGTTTTCTAATTAATTTCTTGAAAAGAAAATCCCTATTTTACATTAAAAATTGAACTTGCGCTAGGACGCAACCGCATGCGTGAAAAATAAAATTTACGCTAATATTCTAAAATAATTCGGGATGTTACATGTAAATTGATCAATTGGAGTAATTTGAGAAATTAGGGTTCTTAACCTATTCCACTTTTGGGAATTTTCATATATGTGATGTATTATGATGTATATATGATGTATATTAAATTTGGGATTGATTTGATTTGATCTTGATTGTTTTGAACAAGATTGGACTAAATTGCAAAATTTAGAAACCTTTAGGGTGTTCTCGATAATTTTGGAATTTAGTGGGGGGTTTTGTTGTAATTTATATTTTGATGTGTTGGACATGTTGAAAATCATTTTAGGTCTGATTTGGAATCATCCAAAATTATATTTGAAAATTTGAGGACTAAAATGAACAAAATGCAAAGTTTAGGGGTCAAACGGTAATTTTTAAGAAATATGATTTCTTAGGTAAAATTTCAGTTCTTAAGTATTGGATAATTAAAATAAATAAGTTTATTTTAACTACCCAAGAAAAATAATTACCAGAAATTATTTCGGAGTGAAAATATGCAAAAACGACGTTACCGAGTAACAACTGTCCAAATAGTGAGTTGGTCATTGTTCGGGCAGCCCACGAACTGTCCAAATATTTTTGGGGCTGACTTGGGTAGCCTCCATGTGTATTCATTGGTCGGTTCGGTCGGAAACGCATTTTATGCTATTTTGCGGACAAATATTTTCGTAAAAGTTTCATAGTGTTTCTATGTTATTTATGTCGTTATTTGATATCGAGTAAATATGTTTAGGTGAAATATGAATGAATTATTAATATTGGATATTGAATAATTTATTCTCAAGTTTAAAAATTTTAAACTACGATTTCATCTGAACCGTGATTCTTCCGTTGCGCCTCTCTGATAAAACCCCAACACTTATAAGTCATGAAGTCCTAAAAACCATAGATACTCATAAGTGTGAGAACTTGTAGAAGGAAGCTTAATAAACAAATGAGACTTAGTAAGGAGGAAACGAAGAAAGTCAAATAGTTGAATAAGATAGAATAATAAATTTTAAAATAAGGTACACCTTATAAAGTCATTTAAGTGGATAACTGAAGAACCCGGAGTATACACATGTCAAAAGAAAGAGGAAGTTATTGGTTATAATATAAAAGTACTAAGGGGATACTTTCAACATGAAGAGTAACAGAAGTTCCTAAGGGTATTTAGAAGTTATTCTTGTCGTGACAATGAGGTATAAATGTTCCAAATCAGGATGAAACTAAAATGAGTAGGACGGCAGGACACAAATATAGTACAATTTTGGAACTGATAATTCATGTGGATAGTTGAGATAAAGAAAGTCGAATATAATTAAAGGTTTAGAAATGAGATTTCCTTGTGCATAAGGATACTTGAAGTATGGCAAGAGTTTTTCAAAAGTTTTAAACCAATAAAGAAAGGTAAATATGGCAGAAATAGAAAGAAAGGTGAGAAAGGTAAGTATAGCAGAAACAGAAAGGAAGGTAAGGAAAATAAGTATAGCAGAAACACAAGAAATTCACGAACTAAGACGAATCCTCGAGTTAGACCCCAGCAAGGATTCGAGGACGAATCCTATTTAAGGGGGGATAATTTGTAACGACCAGAAATCCCGACTACTGTTACATCGTGGGAGAAGTGTTACATAATATGAACTATGTTTGAACACATATACATTCGTGAAATGACTTTGGGGACAATCGGTGAATTCCTCAAAATTCCGATACGAAACTGTATAATGTTTTACTCCAGACAGCCCATGGTATTTGGGCCGTAACTTTCTCATCCGAACTCCGATATTTATGAATTTTATATCACCGAAAAGATGAAATCAAGACCTACAACTTTCACGTTGAATATTATTCCAAATTAGAAACAGAAGTAGGTAAAACATACAGCTCACAAATATAGATGAATAGTACCGAGGATGAGTCTAGAGAATTCTCAAAACTTCTCAATTTTTCCAATTTTATTTCATTAAATTATACATAAATATATCACATGAGCCCTAGTATATATATGTGGTACTATTCACACTTTCATAAGAGAAACGAAAAGAGAAGGAAAAATGTGAAAGAGAGGGAGAGGAATAGAGGAAGAAGAAAAAGAAATGAGAAGAAAAGAAAGGGGAAGCAAATAAATCCTCGCATATCATGCCAAGAAGAGAAGTAATAGGCTTAGAAAGCTTGGAAGATGAAGAATAATCAAACTAGTAGAGGTAAGAAGTCTTGACCCAAACCTGAAATGTGGAGTTTTGATTTTATTGATGCTTTGCTAGTGTTATTTGCATGTAAATGATTGTATTTAGGTGGATAATAAAATTGGAAACTAAGTGTATTATTAAATGGCCAATTCATGGACATCATAGATTTTGGGAAATTTGAGAACTATGGGATGAAAGAGTAGTTGTTGATGAAATGGTGGTTTAGAATATGTGAAGTTGAAGTATTAAGATGTATTGTGTATTTGTGATGCATTTGGGTGAGGAAGACTTGAAGAAGCAAGTTTAGAATCCTGGAAAATATGCATGCGTCGTGACGCACAAGGTCTCGCATCGCGACGCGCACTGGGGATTTTTACAGATTAGCTACTTTATTGTACGCGTCGCGACGCACATTGGAAATTTTCAGGAATTCGTTTATGGAATTGTGAGCGTCGCGAGCGCAAGGCTTTGTTTCGCGATGCGTGACCTGAAACTTTCCCAAATCAGTTTTAGTTCATCCCAGTTTCACCCCAGCGTGTTAGAGGCCACCCTAAGGTCTTGTATCAGCTCGCATACATATAATACATCATAATATAGATATCATATGCCTCGAAGTGATAAAAAGTGTTCAAATGGATAAATTTAACCTAGTTCTGAAGCATATTGTTAGTGTCCTACACATGCCACAAAATCACTAAGATGATTTGTGTGTGAATTATTCAAGATAAGTTACGGAAATACTTACAATGAACGGTTGAGGAATTTCAAAAATTCATTTGAAGGATGAAGCTCCAAGCTTTAAGGTGAGTTCCAAATCCTTGGATGAGTTTCCCTATCACCTTGATCCCACTCTACAAGTGCTAACATGAACAAATTTTAAAGCAAAATTTTTCTAAGGAGGAAGAGAGGCTCACAGACAAAGGGAGAAAGAGAGAAGAAATTTTATGTTGTGTTGACTTGTGTTGGTTTTCCAAAAACCAAGTAGTTGTATAATTGTTTTCCAAAAACGAAAACAAGGTTGGTGAAAAATAAATGGTTTCATTAAATTTTGCAAACCAGTCACATCACACTTTTGACAAGTTGATATAAGTGAAGTGGGTCCCACCACTTTAAATTCAAAATTCAAGTTGGCATCTCCAACACACAACTTAGCTTTGGGCCCGGGTTCGTTTAATCCGACTAAACGAATTTTCCGTCGCTAAATAATTAAATCGCAAAATTATTACGAAAGTCGCTTACGAATTAATTCATTTGCTTGAATTAAAATCCAATTTTAATTTCGTATTGAAATCCAATTTCAATTAATATATATGATATATTATTTTAGCCCAAATAAATAAATTATATAGAAAAATATAATTTAACTATTAAATTTATTTTACCGATTAATTTTAAATTAATCGCGTTCTCTCTTCTGTACGAATTTAATCCCAGATTAATTCTTGCCGTAATTAATCCCAGATTAATTTTCTCTCTCATAATTAATCCTAGATTAATTATATTCGAGTCAAATGTCATTGGTGAATCTTTGGGAAGCGACCCAAGAGACTCCTGGATATGTTGGCAGTCAATCCGGTTGCCGGACTATCCGACACGTGTGTACCCCGTACCACGTTCTCACCGATTTACAAGACATGATTGGCTTCTAGCAAAGCACCGTGCCTACCCAGTTCTCCAGAAATATCCGTGGAGGAATATTATTTGTATCAGGCGTAGTAATACTATGTAATGCGTAATACGATCCAGTATCGGATGTCACATGCTAGGCCTAGGGCTGGCTCTGTGTCTACCCCATACGAAGCATATATCGCATCACGAGTAACTAGTCTCTGTAATCGGAAATTCATGACCCAGTCATACTTTCCCGATAGGTATAACTTTTAATAGTATTATTACCGTATCATGTGTGACCATCATCTCTATATGACTGAAGTGATACTCCCATTTTGACATCACATCCAATACACTACGATTCTCAGTAAACCCAGTACAGGTGTAAACAGAATATATTAAAGCTCTGGATGACCAATACCGAAGTAAATTGATTGTCGCAAGTATTAGCGACGTAAGTCTTAGGTTAAAGATCACATACACCTACCCTGATTCAGATTCCCATAGACACATAGTCATACTACCAATTGGATTCTGAGGGGTGTATCCAGAGCGAACTGTTCTCGGTCCAACGGCTAACAGAACCTCTTATCAATCTTGTGTTGGATAATATGACCCATAGCGTCACTATTTGCACAGATCATTGTGTTGTTGTAGCAAATTAACTATGTGACAAGGAAATTGCACTCTCATCATTTGTGATTAGATCACCTTAGATATATAATGAAGAGAGGTCCCTATGATTAGTTCCTGGACTGAGAATGATATGAGACAGTATCAGTCCCCGAAGGATTAATCATTAAATATCCCTAGCCGGAGTATTATCGAGACTGGACATCGATAATGCGGAATAGGCTAGTATTGCACTTGTGTGCGTTGTGAGGGCACAACGACATAGTTCTCATATATATAAGTGTTGGATACTTATGCAAGTGCGATAGGAGGTCGTGCTTCACCGATGGTACGGGAAACAGCTTCGCTCTGGATAGACCCCTCGGAATCCCATTGGTATTATGAATATGTGTCTATGGGAGGCCGAAATCAAGGTAGGTGTGTATAGTCTTAACCTGAGACTTACATCGCTAATGCTTACGACAATCGATATACTTTAGTTGAGGTCGTCTAGGACTGTAACCGGTTCTGTGTACGCCAATGCCGGGTATATTGAGAATCGTAGTGTATTGGATGTGATGTCAAGACGGAAGTATCACTCCAGTCATAGTGGAGATGATGTCACGCAGGATACGGTATTAGTGCTCTTAAGAGATGCGCATCCAATCGTGATATTATGACCAGGTCATGAATATCCGATTATAGAGACTAGTTACCAGACATCCGATATGTGTTTCGGACGGGGCAGACACTTATCCAGCCCCAGCCCTAGCACGTGACTATCCGATACTGGGCCGATATACACAATACATTAGTATACTACGCTTGATACAGATCTTAATATTCTTAAATGGATATGTCCGGAGAATTGGGTAGACTTGGTGCTTTGCTAGGAGTCGACCTTGTCTCGTAAATCGGTAGAACGTAGTACTTGGTACGTACGTGATTCGGATACTCCGACGACCGTATTTACTGCCAGATTATCCGGGGATCTCATGGGTCGCTTCCCGATAATCCACCGATGACGCACAACTCGCACTCTTGAATAATCTGGGATTATAATAGAAGAGAGAGAAAATTAATCTAGGATTAATAACAGAGATATTTTATCCGGGATAAAATGTCGTCTAAAGAGAGAGAACGATTAATTTGGAATTGATCGATAAATAATATATTCGATATATTAAATGAAATTAGATTTCGACGCGGAATTAAAATTAGATTTTAATTCGGGCAAACGAGTTAATTTAGAATTAATTCGTTAGCGACGTAAATAATAATTTCGCCAGGCGCAATTATTTATTTAAATTCGATTGAATTAACGTCGCGACGTAAGCTCGGTATTTCGGAAATATCGAACCCGAACGCGTGAGTGCACGTGGGCCCACTTTCATTTGGAAACGTGTGGGGCCCACATGACACATGTCATTCTAATGCTTTGCATGTAGATTGTGTACATTGCACTCAATGTCATTGCATGGAGTTTGAGTGTTTGACACTCTAAGCCATTGCATGTTTTGTGTCATAATTTTATTATTAATTTAATAAAAATTATGGCATAAATATAAATTGATTTTTGGTAAATCATTTTAAAAAAACACAAAACTTCTTCTCTCTCATTTTCTCTCTTCTCTCACGCCCAAATGAAGAAAATCTTCACTGGTTTGGAACCAGAAATGGCGTGAACAAAGGGAAGCCAAGAGTGGTTTCTCATGGTGAGAAATCAAGTGCTAGCACACTTTCAAGTCTTGCGAAGGTGGTAGGGAGGTTCGACCATGAGGCGGGACTCATCCGATGGAGTTTGGAGCTTCGTTTTGAGACCCGAAACTGCCAAGATAGTGAACATGGACTGCTGCAGTGGGCTTACAAAGGCAGTGCGTTTTTGGGCATGATTCATCTTCAAATCGACATAACCGATCAATGTAAGTATTCCGCTATCTTCGTTGGTGTATTCACGCATGTTTTCATGTCTTGATTTGATCTTGGGACCTTAGAAATTTACCAACAATGGCATCATGAGCTAATGTTGCAAGCATGAAATTTGTAGGGTTTAAAATTTGGGTAAATGTGATTTGAGCATGATTTGAATAAATTTCTTGTTTGAGTATGCTTATAACATGTTTAAATTCATTTTGGTTGGACTAATTTGATGAAAAATGATTTGGAATTATTTTCCCCAAAATTAATGCCTTGGCCGAATGGTTTGTGATTTTTTGGATCTTGGATTTTTTGATTTTTGATTCATTTGATGAGTTAGAATCGATTAGGTTGACGTTAATTTGAATCGAATTGGATTGGATTTCGAATTGGACAAAAACCCCAAATCCCTTACCATGGCCGAATTGGTGTAATGCCCTAATGTCTTGGTGTTTTTGATTTTGTAACATTGGATGTGTATGAAATCATTCGGGAAGTTAATACGTTGTCGATTGTGTAATTAATCGGATTGAATTCAAATCGGACAAAATAACCTTCCTTGGCCGAGAGCATTAAAGCATGTTTATGGGTTTGATTTTTCAATTTGTATGTTGGACATGTAATAATGAATTAAGCATGATTAATTGGACTAATATGGTGTTTTAGAAATATTGATTTAGTTGATTAATCATGTAATACACTTTATTTTAATTGAATATGAAATTGGATTTTGTCATATTTAATTAATTGGGCCTAATTTTGGAAATTGGACTTTAATATTGTAATTGGGCCTATTGGGCTTGATTTTATCAAGTTTGGTTTAGGCCAAATGGATTGGATCCAATTGAGCCCAAAACCTTGACCATAAAGCCCAAATGCCACTTAATGAACCTTTAAAGTTCAATTGGGCCTAATGGACCAAGATTGATTTATGGGCTTATGGGGTAAATCCCGGATTGGACTTTGGTTATCGGTTTGACCCGAGTTGACCAAAAGTCCACGCCTTAAGAAATCAATCAAAAGCCCATTGGACTTTAATTGAATTGACGTTGGACGTTAATTGGTCTTTGAGACGCGTTACGATTAGATTTGGAATTTAAATCGTAAAAGGTTTATTAAATAAAAGTGTAATATTTAATTTGGAATTGAATAATGAATTAGTATTAAATACATGTTAAATTAGATTTAATGATGTAGTTTAATTTAATTCATGAATTCGTACTTTAAGTACTTATTCGCAAAAACGAGTTTGACTCGAACAAAATCAAATCGTTGTTTGAACATTGGATGATCACTTAATTATCAGATTAATTAATTTGATTAGATTGATTGATAGCATGCTTATGTGTGTGAATACGTGGTTGTGTTGAATGAATAATGTATATCGGATGGATATTAGACGGGTGGGCATTTTAGAAATTGTTGTAATAAATTCGATTTATTAAATTGGACCTGCGTGTCCAGCCTTATCACCTCTATTCTCTTTGTATTCTCTTCTCACCTATTCCCCTCTATGTATATGAGGTTTCTTTAGAAGTGTAGAATAACGGGTAGAAGTTATACTAGTGCTAGCTTGAGTGAGAAAGGGAGAGATTTGATCTAGGATCAATGTGTTAAGTATCCATCCGCATATCATTATTATTTATTTTCATACTCGCTTTATTATGTATTTAGAATGCATGTTTAAGGGTGTATGATGATGAGACCTTAACAAAGATAATTAAATTGGTAGCCAATTTGCACGCGAAAAACCCTCGTTAAATATCAAGCGTTTATTTTCCTTCCATTGAGTGATTCTTACTCAAGATCCGAGATTGGCAGGGGTTGTTGGCCAAAGTCAAGCCCTTGCCCTTCGAAGATGTGTTTTAATCACGAGGCTTTGTTCCATATCGGTGTCGTGTCCAAGTTGTGGTTTGTTGGCCAAAGTCAAGACCACTTCTTGTCCATTGACATTGATTACGAAGCTTCCATGTCAATGGGTCCGCGCTTGACTGGGATCACTAGGTTTGTTGTGCCAAAGCCAAGGCCTAGTTGATTCAGAGGAAAAAGGTTAGGGTATATACATTCGATGTATAGACATATATAAGATATATGTTTGGGACTTGGATGTCCACCTACTGGATCTAGGAGTTGGATTAGATCCAATTGATCTTCGAGATCTACCTAGTTAATTATCATACAATTTGTTGGCCAAAGTCAAGATTGTGTGATATTTAACAGGATCCTAGCCCACTAGGAAACACGGTTTCCCGAGTACTCAACAGAGGGTTAGAGGCTCGACGAAAAATAGTGGGAGGCAAGTATTGAATTTGCAACATTCGTTCGAATACTCGCTAAACGCGCTCATCTATATTTTACTCGTCATATTAATCAAAAGTATTAGTTGGACTAATATTTTATGTTGTTTTAAATATATATATAGTTGGACTATATACAAACTCATTCAATATATAGTTGATTTTATAATTGGATTATAGTAATCAATATAATTGAATTAAAATGATAGTTGATTTTATAATTAGATTATAGTAATCAATATTAAAATTATAGTTGACTAAATAATTGGATTATTGTAATCATTATAATAAATAGTACCTTATTAAATTGATTAAATAGTTGGACTATTGAAATCAAGAAAGAATTGAAAAGTTGAATATTTAAATATAATCATTGGATTAAATGCTTTAAATGATTTAATTTTCATATTGGGAATAAATAATAGGTTAATTTATTTGATAAAATAACTTATTATGACTAAGCCCATAATTAAGCAAATAGTAGAGCATAAAATCTTTGGAAGATTTATGTGATGATGACTTTAGTGCTTAATTAATATACTTACAATAAATCTATCTTTAGATTTAAAAGTATTAAAATTGCAATTAATTGACCATTCTAGTGGAGAAAAGTCAAAGTTTGCAATTGGGCATGTAGCACAAGGTGCACATCATTTCGATATTCTAAAACCCAAGGCTTGGCCAAAGGTTTGTGAAATATTGAAAAGGTAATTGACATATCCCAAAGTGACTACCATTTGGATATGGAAGACACGAAGGAATTAAAGATAGGGAGAGGCTCTAACTTTAAAAATATTTGTCAAAGTTATGTTTACTACTAGTATTAAAATTGGATTTTAAATACTTAGTGTGGTACATAATACATATATGTATTGACGTTCAGAATCCGCTGTGGGCTGGATACTGGCTTCAAGCCGAGATTTCTCTGCGAATTGGAAACGGGACGAAAGTCGCTGTTTCGACCGTAGATACCTAAGTTTAGGAACTACCCTTCGGGTGTGTACTTAAATTAGGAAATGTTATAATGTAACTAGTTTGACTAGAGACATTATCTCTATATCAGTGTTTAATCCGATGCGGATAAAACCTTTATATTCTAGAACACTAAAGTGTTTCATTATATAAAGATGATACTGAGATAAATACATTAGATGTAAATAACATAATTTATATTTTGAATATAAATAAAATCTCAAACATATAAATGACAAATAAATAGCTCAAATTGATTTGATCAATAGAGACTTATTTGTGGCATTGTTGTCTGGGACACAATTAAACGAGACTCGTATATCCACACTTTTGAAGAGTGGGTACTAGGACTGATTTGACTATTCAAATAAGGTCTACGAATCTAGTTTATTAGGTTAAAAACCTAAAATACTATTTACTTGGTAATAGTAAAAGGGCCACCGATCTGTTAGCCCTATTCATGGTGAAGTAAGTGGGCCCATATCTAGCTAGGCTAGATGTGAACATGAATATTTCGTGACCTTAACGGATGTAGCATCACGTTGTGGTTATGTGTTTCTTTTGAAGAACACAGATCAGAAACTTTTGAAGTTTCGACACGAAGAAAACAAACAGATCGGCTATAGTGTTATTCCGCCACGGTAAGACCGAAATGGAAAATACTTAAGCAGTAAGTTTCATATATAAATGAAAGAGTACGGTGTTCTTTCATGTGAGGACTCCTCCCGAGACACGTCGGTTAGACGGTGTGTCTGAACTAAAACCGAATTTTGTTGGACATGATAAGGTTTATCACGAGTCGCTCTGAGCTACTATTTCCTTCTACAGGATATGTATTAACAGTGCAAAACTTATTTAGAATAAGGTTCCATATAAATCTGTTTGACAGATATCATATAGGATATGAACAGGAAAGAAACGAGGTTTCTCATTCCTGATAATTTGGGTATGCCAGACATAAAGTTTGGATGATACCAAACTAAGAACCCAAATTGGATTAGTGCCAATATAGGTTATCCTAAGGGAAACCATAAGTATAGTACTTATAAATCCCACATGAGAACAATGTGATTGTTGCTCACCATGCGGTTTTCCTGAGAGGAATACCGATTTGCAGTGGTCAGTGGGAGGATAGTGATACTCAATGAAAATCGGAGTAATACTATTCATAGCATGAAGTCCTTAATGGAACACAAACAATTCATCTATGATGAATCTGTACCATTAATCTTCAAATACACAAGAAATCGGTAGATCGGATAGAGTCAGAAAACAACCTAGGGTATGGGTTTCTGATCTAACCTCATTAAGATGTCAATCTTATGGAGGTGTACCATCCGACTACGTTATGAGGAAGAGATACGAGGTATCGACTCCCTGTTATGGCAAAGTGCCATGAGTCCGAAATGGATTCCATGTATAACGACTATTATGGATACTAGTTGTGTACCACAAGGCGTTGTGCCTATGGTACATTATACGTCTTCAAGGAAGACATACATGGATGACAACATACCAACTTACAAAGCTAGGCTTTTGACGGAAAGGTATCGTTATCAACATTGTGTTAATAACGGTTCAACCTTTTACCTGTTGCCATGGTAAGTCCATTTTGAAAATGCTTGAAAATAACGATATATTTCATTTATGAAATATGTCAGTTATAAATCAAAATCGCTTTCCTGAAAAGGAAACCTTTTGGAGGATGTTTACAACATCCTGACGATTTTATATAACCGACAAACAAGGTTTGCGGGTTATTCGATCCATGTTTGGATTGATGCAAGCATAAGGTTCTTGGAACTGACGTTTTGAAATAATCATAATGGTTTATGATTTAACTCAAAACGAAATAATTCTTGTGTATATAAGGAGGTTAGTGGGAGAGCGCACTGACAGTGAAATTCCCATAAAGCAATTGGTGAAAGCTTGGCTTTCATAGATATTCTTTCAATAGAAATTCTCCGTAGAATTCTGGGGAGTAACAACCTTTATTCAAGGAATAAAGATCTATTGGGATAGATTTGGAGTTGTTAACACTCTCTGGGAAATTGTACATTCAAATGTACTTGTATTGGTGTCTCATACGCTTCGAGCATATGGAGTCACAATCAGGTCAATCCAAGTGATAGTCACTGGATTGAATTTAAGGACATCTGTTAGTATCTTAGAGAACTAAAGATGTTGTCTTAAACTATGGAGAAGGAGAACTTGAAGTGACTGGGATCACTACTGCAAGTTTCCAAAACGATTAAATACTACGGTACTATAAAGTTTGAATAACGGGACAGTGAGCTGGAAATATTCCGAGCAAGATAACTGCTGCCGAATAAACAACAAATGTGGATTATTGCTGCAGCTGAGGCAGCAATAGAAGCCATTTGGATCGATAATAAATCTAATTAGATTAGATATGATTCTGTTAGCAGCTGAGCTAGGCGTCAGCACAGGCTAAAGAATTAAAGGTCTCATCAACGATCCAGATATATACTTCTATATCATCTGATTCGTTCGGATCATACATCGTGGCGATGTGATGATCGTGTAAATCGCGTCAGACGATAATTAAGCAAATCCGCTGACAAAAACCTTTCCTCAGCAATTTGAGCGAACCGTACATAGTTCGGGTGTTAGACACTCGAGTGACTGGCTATGTGCCAAGTGGGAGTTGTTGGATAATATGACCCATAGCGTCACTATTTGCACAGATCATTGTGTTGTTGTAGCAAATTAACTATGTGACAAGGAAATTGCACTCTCATCATTTGTGATTAGATCACCTTAGATATATAAATGAAGAGAGGTCCCTATGATTAGTTCCTGGACTGAGAATGATATGAGACAGTATCAGTCCCCGAAGGATTAATCATTAAATATCCCTAGCCGAGTATTATCGAGACTGGACATCGATAATGCGGAATAGGCTAGTATTGCACTTGTGTGCGTTGTGAGGGCACAACGACATAGTTCTCATATATATAAGTGTTGGATACTTATGCAAGTGCGATAGGAGGTCGTGTTTCACCGATGGTACGGGAAACAGCTTCGCTCTGGATAGACCCCTCGGAATCCCATTGGTATTATGAATATGTGTCTATGGGAGGCCGAAATCAAGGTAGGTGTGTATAGTCTTAACCTGAGACTTACATCGCTAATGCTTACGACAATCGATATACTTTAGTTGAGGTCGTCTAGGACTGTAACCGTTTCTGTGTACGCCAATGCCGGGTATATTGAGAATCGTAGTGTATTGGATGTGATGTCAAGACGGAAGTATCACTCCAGTCATAGTGGAGATGATGTCACGCAGGATACGGTATTAGTGCTCTTAAGAGATGCGCATCCAATCGTGATATTATGACCAGGTCATGAATATCCGATTATAGAGACTAGTTACCAGACATCCGATATGTGTTTCGGACGGGGCAGACACTTATCCAGCCCCAGCCCTAGCACGTGACTATCCGATACTGGGCCGATATACACAATACATTAGTATACTACGCTTGATACAGATCTTAATATTCTTAAATGGATATGTCCGGAGAATTGGGTAGACTTGGTGCTTTGCTAGGAGTCGACCTTGTCTCGTAAATCGGTAGAACGTAGTACTTGGTACGTACGTGATTCGGATACTCCGACGACCGTATTTACTGCCAGATTATCCGGGGATCTCATGGTCGCTTCCCGATAATCCACCGATGACGCACAACTCGCACTCTTGAATAATCTGGGATTATAATAGAAGAGAGAGAAAATTAATCTAGGATTAATAACAGAGATATTTTATCCGGGATAAAATGTCGTCTAAAGAGAGAGAACGATTAATTTGGAATTGATCGATAAATTAATATATTCGATATATTAAATGAAATTAGATTTCGACGCGGAATTAAAATTAGATTTTAATTCGGGCAAACGAGTTAATTTAGAATTAATTCGTTAGCGACGTAAATAATATTTCGCCAGGCGCAATTATTTATTTAAATTCGATTGAATTAACGTCGCGACGTAAGCTCGGTATTTCGGAAATATCGAACCCGAACGCGTGAGTGCACGTGGGCCCACTTTCATTTGGAAACGTGTGGGGCCCACATGACACATGTCATTCTAATGCTTTGCATGTAGATTGTGTACATTGCACCAATGTCATTGCATGGAGTTTGAGTGTTTGACACTCTAAGCCATTGCATGTTTTGTGTCATAATTTTATTATTAATTTAATAAAAATTATGGCATAAATATAAATTGATTTTTGGTAAATCATTTTAAAAAAACACAAAACTTCTTCTCTCTCATTTTCTCTCTTCTCTCACGCCCAAATGAAGAAAATCTTCACTGGTTTGGAACCAGAAATGGCGTGAACAAAGGGAAGCCAAGAGTGGTTTCTCATGGTGAGAAATCAAGTGCTAGCACACTTTCAAGTCTTGCGAAGGTGGTAGGGAGGTTCGACCATGAGGCGGGACTCATCCGATGGAGTTTGGAGCTTCGTTTTGAGACCCGAAACTGCCAAGACAGTGAACATGGACTGTTGCAGTGGGCTTACAAAGGCAGTGCGTTTTTGGGCATGATTCATCTTCAAATCGACATAACCGATCAATGTAAGTATTCCGCTATCTTCGTTGGTGTATTCACGCATGTTTTCATGTCTTGATTTGATCTTGGGACCTTAGAAATTTACCAACATCTTGTATAAGTATCCAATACTTAAACATATGAGAACTATGCTGTTAAGCTTCCATAACGCGCACAAGTGTAATACTAGTCTATTCTGTATTATCGATGTCCAGTCTCGATAATAATACGACTAGGGATATTTAATGATTAAACCGTTCGTGGATTAACATTGTCTCATATCTTATTAATCTAATTTAATCATAAGGAATTTTATAATTAAATATATATCCAAGTAATCCAATTACAATAATGATAAAATAACAATTTCCTTTTGTCACATAGTTAATTTGTACAAATCACAATGTTTATTACAAATGGTGATGCTATGGGTAATAATTGTCCAACAATCTCCCACTTGGCTCATAGCCAATCACTCAAGTATCTAACACATGAACTATGTACATGTCGCTCAAACTTTTACTGATAAATAGCCTTCTTCAGTGGATCTGTAATGTTGTCATCTGATGCGATCTTCTCGATCTTCACATCTCCACGATGTATGATCTCGCGAATCATATGAAATCATCGAAGTCAATGCTTGGATCGTTGATGAGACCGCGGTTCCTTAGCCTGTGCTATAGCCCCGTTATTGTCACAATACAAAGGTACGGGCTCAACTGCTAACGGAACTACTCCTAATCCAATTAGGAATTTACGGATCCAAACTGCTTCTTTTGCTACCTCAGCTACAGTAATGTATTCCGTTTCTGTTGTTGAATCGATAACAGTCTCTTACTTGGAAGATTTCCATCTCACTGCTCCGTTGTTCAAATAAAATATGTACCCAGTCGTCTTTATCGGTTTGGAAACTTACATTGGCATACCCACTCGCCTCAAGTTCTCCCTCTCTATAGACTAAGAAAGCATCCTTAGTTTGTCTAAGATACTTAAGGATGTTCTTTACAGCAATCCAGTGACCATCACCTGGATCGGCCTAATAGCGACTGCATATGCTCAAAGCATATGAGACATCAGGTCGCGTACATATCATGGCGTACATGATCGATCCGACTGTGGAAGCATACGTGATCCGACTCATTGCATCTCTATCATCTTTAGTTTTAGGACACATGTCCTTAGATATAGAGACACCATGTGACACCAGAAGCAGCCCCCTCTTGGACTGATCCATGTTGAATCTCTTCAATACTTTGTCAATGTACGATCTCTGGGAGAGTCCCAGCAGCTTTCTAGATCTATCTCGGTAGATCCTTATTCCTAGAATAAAGGCTGCTTCTCCCAGGTCTTTCATGGAGAATTTTAATGAAAGCCAAGCTTTCACTGATAGTAGCATGAGAATGTCATTGCCTAAAAGCAATACATCATCAACATATAGGACAATAAATGTCAGTGCGCTCCCACTAACCTTATTATATACACAAGAATCATCTTCGTTTTGAATGAAACCATATTCTTTTATGATCTCATCAAAACGTTGGTTCCAAGAACGCGATGCTTGCTTTAATCCATAAATGGATCGGTTTAACTTGCAAACCTTGTTTGCATGTCTTGGCACGACAAAACTGTCAGGCTGTTTCATATAAACATCCTCCAAAAGGTTTCCATTAAGGAAAGTGGTTTTGATGAACATCTGCCAAATTTCATAATCGAAATATGCAGCAATAACAAGCATTAATCGAATGGATTTAATCATGGCAATATGTGAAAAATTCTCATCGTAATCGACACCATGTCGTTGACGATACCCTCTAGCATTGTACGTTTGTATGTTGTCGTCTATGTCTGTCTTCTTCTTGAAGACCCATTTATAACTAATAGACTTAATGCCTTCTGGTGTATCAACTAGTGTCCAAACTTGGTTGGTATACATGGATTCAATTTCATACTTCATGGCATCCTGCCATAAAACAGAGTCGATACCTTATATCGCTTCCTCATACATAGTCGGTTCATCTTCCTCAATAAGATTAATGTCTACATGAGATGAGATCAGAAACCCATACCTCTCAGGTTGTTTTCTGACTCTCTCCGACCTACACGGTTCTTGTGTATTAGAATATTATGGAACAGTCTCATCTCTGATGGACTCTTTGTGTTCCGTGAGGTGGTCGGTGCTAGGAACAGTATCACTCTGATTTTCATCGAGTTCTACTTTCTTCCCACTTGCCACTGCATTCATGAATTCCTTTTCTAGGAAAACCGCATGGAGAGCAACAAATGTTTTGTTCTCTTGGTGGTTGTAGAAGTAATATCCTTTGGTTTCCCTAGGATAACCTACAAATAGGCACTTATCCAATTTAGGTTCTAGTTTGGTAATATCCAATGTTTAACGTATGCCCAGCATCCCTAAATCTTCACGAATGAGAAACCCGATTTCTTTCATGTCCATATTTCATATGGAGTCTGTCCAACAGACTTTGACGGAACCTTATTCAAAATAAGTATTGCACTGTTTAATATGTATCCCCAGAAGGAAATTGGTAGCTCTGTGTGACTCATCATAGACCTTATCATGTCCAACAAAGTTTGGTTTCTCCGTTCGGACACACCGTTCAATTGAGGTGTTCCGGGTGGAGTCCACTGTTAAAAAATACCATATTCTTTCGAGTAATGTTGAAACTCATTGCTTAAGTATTCTCCACCGCGGTCCGACCGTAATGTTTTAATACTTTTACCGGTCTATTTTTCTACTTCGTGTAGAAACTCTTTGAATTTCTCAAAAGTTTCCGACTTGTGTTTCATAAGATACACATAACCATAACGCGATGCATCATCCGTAAAGGTTACGAAGTATTCATATCCACCTCTAGCCTGGCTAGACATGGGCCCACATACGTCACTATGAACGAGGGCTAACAGTTCGGTGGCACGTACACCTTTACCATTAAAAGGTGTTTTAGGCATTTTGCCTAATAAACAAGATTCGCAAACATCATATGAATTAGGATCAAATCCATCCAAGTATCCATACTTCGAAAGTGTGGATATATGAGTCTTGTTAATGTGTCTGAGACGACAATGCCACATATAAGTTTCATATGTTTTACTCATTTTGAGCCTTTTTTGTCATGTTATATGTTTGAGATTCATTTATATTCAAAATATAAAGACCATTATTAACATATGTTCTACATATCAAAACATCATCTTTATATACAAAACACCCACTGTTCCGGAATACAAAGGTATTCCCGCATCGGGTTAAACAAGATACAGAGATGATATTCCTAGTCAAACTAGGTGCAAAATAACAGTCTCCTAAGTTAAGTACATGCCCCGAGGGCAGATTCAAAATATAGGTGCCAACGACCAAAACGGCGACTCTTGTCCCTATTTCCAACTCAGAGGTCGATCTCTCCTGAAGCCAGTCTCCTGCTAATCTGAAGATCATGTACATCAGTACATATGTGAGTACCACATCCAGAATCAAAAATCCAATTTTTAAAACCACTAGTGGACATGTTTATTTCAATAACAAACACACCTGAAGCCGGAGCCTTGCCCGCCCTCGCTTTCCTCAAGTCCGCCTGGTACTTACAGCAGTCACGTTTCCAGTGACCCTGTTTACCACAATGCAGGTAGACATCCAGAGATATGTCATTCGGCTTCCTAGAAGACTGTGATGATTTACCCTTGCCCTTCTTTTTCTTCTTCTTCAGACCCCCAGAAGCCTTCGGCCAAGCCTTGGCCTTCTTGGATGTCGAAGCATGATGCGCCTCGCGCTTCTTGCCTTTTTGAAGCTCTAGCTCTGCTTCTTTCAGCATTATCATCAACTCTCCAAGAGTCTTTTCTTGGTTCATCATATTGTAGTTCATGATGAACCCGCCCCAGTAGTCGGGCAGAGACTGTAAGATCAAATCTATAGAAGTCTCGGCCGTAAAGGTAATGCCCAGCTGACCTAGTTGTTCGATGTCAGCAATCATATGCGCACGTAGTGTTCGACAGATGTACCCTCTGATATACGCGAGCGAAAGAGCTTCTTTTGCAATTCGTACTTCTGAGATGTGAAGGTCTTTCAATTTCAACATCATTTTGTAGGGATCCAATCCATTGTTCTGACGAAGAAATTGTAGAGTCATTGCAGCAAGCATGACGAACTGAGCAGTAAAGTTATCATATCGATGAGTCTTCCAAAGATCATGATCAACTGCCCACTCATGTCCGGGCTCAAGCCCAAGAGGTCTCTCTATAACATAGAGTAACTTCTCGGCCCCCAAGACTATCATGAGGTTCATCTCCCAATCTGGAAAATTCGTCCCATTTAAGACATTCTCGCCCATGATTATGTCCCCAGCGCTAATTCTTACAACCATCTTGATTGCTATTGTCTAAATATACAATTTACGATTTCAGGTACACTCAAATGTAATGGTTACTATAGTCCAACTATATAACCAACTACAAGTGGAGTAGTGTTTGAGTACAGTCTAACTGTTCAAAGAAAACAATAAATTAATTAGTCCAACTAATATTTATAATGACGATAAATAATAAAAGAGCGTGTATCAGCGAGTATTAAACAAAATTGTAAATTTAATACTAGCCTCCCACTAATTTTCGGCGAGCCTCTAACCCTCCGTTGAGTACTCGGGAAACCTAGTTTCCTAGTGGGCTTGGATCCCGTTAAATAATACACAACCTTGACTTTGGCCAACAAGTTGTATAAAATTTAACTAGGTAGATCTCTAAGATCAATTGGATCCCATCTAATTCCTAGATCCGGTAGGTGGACCTCCAAGTCCAAAACATATATCCAATATATTTCCTAACATTTTTCCTCTGAATCAACGAAGCCTTGGCTTTGGCTTAACAAATTTAATGATTCCAGTTAAGCGCGACCCATTAACAGTGGGAAAACTTCGTAATCCACGTCGATGAACAGAAGTGACCTTGACTTTGGCCAACAAGTCACAACTGCCCAAGACATGCGATGTATAACAAAGCTTTCATGGTTCAAACACATCCGCGATGGACAATGATCTTGACTTTGGCCAACAAATCAAAGCCAATCTTGGATCTTGAGAAAGAACCACTCAATGGAAGGAAACGCTTAATATTTGATGTGAGGGCGTTTTCATAAATTGGCAACCAATTTATTATCTTTGATTAGGTCTCATCATACACCCTTAAACATGCATTCTAAAAGCATAATAAGGCGCGATAAATTAATAATGATATGCGGATGAATATATACAAATTTGTTCCTAGAACAAATCTCTCTCTTTCCTCTCTCCCGCTAGCACTTTACATTCTTCTACTCAATTACATAATAATAAAGAAACCTCATTTACATTGAGGGGAATTGGTGATAAGAGAAAGACAAAGAGATAAGGAGGTGATAGGCTGGACACGCAGGTCCAATTTAAATAAATACCATATTTACAACCATTTTCAAAATTCCCCCACCCATCTAATATTCATTCGATATACATTATTCAAACAAATACATCCAGGTATTCACACAAAGCATGTTGTCAATCAATCTAATCCAATTAATTATTCTTTAATTAATGACCATCCAATGTTTATACAACGATTTGATTTGCGTGAGTCCAACTCGTTTAAGAATAAATACTCAAAGTAAGTATTCTTGAATTATATCGAACTACAATATTAAGTCCAATTTTAATTGAATTCAATATTAATTCTAGTTTAATTCCAAATTAAACAATTACACTTATAATAGTGCCTTTTAGACTTGGATTCCAAATCCAATCCAAATGGGTCTCAAAGGCCCAATTAGCATCCAATTCCAATTCAACTAAGTCCAATGGGCTTTTAATTAATTCTTTAGGCAAGGACTTTGGCCATTATGGATCAAACCCAAAATGCCAAGGCACATTTAGGAATCACCCTATGCCAAAAATCAATTTTGGCCCATTAGGCCCAATTAAACTATTAAAGGCCCAAAGTCATATTTTGGACTTTATAGAAATGGTTTTAGGCCCAATTGGATCCAACCCAATTGTCCAAAACCAAACTTGGCCCAACCAAGCTCATTAGCCCAAATATAACGAATTAGCCCAATCCAATTTTAAAGACTAATTTATATTAACATAATATTCCAAATATCACATTAATTTAATTAAAGTGTAATTAACACAATTAATTAATTAATCTAATATTTCCACAACATTAATTAATCCAATTAATCATGCTTTACTTTCAATTCATGTCCAACACAAATTTAAGCAAAATCAATTCATCCAAAATGCTTCATACTCACGGCAATAGGCAAGAAATAACTTCCAATTTTGATTTCAATCCAATTAAATCAACAATCAATATTCATTTCATGCTTTTAACACATCTAATTGTCAAATTTCAAAAATTCCCATGAGCTTTTCCTAAGGTAGTATTCGGCCAAGTGATAAAATTGGGGAAATTTTGATCCAATCAATTTTCACAAATCCAATCATGGATAACTCTAAGTCATCATCATATAATCACAACCAAACAACCAATTTAAAAAAATACGTGCTCCAAGCTAAATCTCCAAATTAAAGTGTATAAACCCTAGAATTCAAATCATGCTTAGATAGGCTCATGATACCATTGTAAGTGTCCCACACATGCCACAAGATCACGAAGATGATTTGTGTGTGAATTATTCAAGATAAATTGCGGAAATACTTACAATGAACGGTTGAGGAATTTCAAAAATTCCTTTGAAGGATGAAGCTCCAAGCTTTAAGGTGAGTTCCAAATCCTTGGGTGAGTTTCCCTATCACCTTGATCAAACTCTACAAGTGCTAGCTTGAACAAATTTTGAAGCAAAATTTGTCTAAGGAGGAAGAGAGGCTCACGGCCAAAGGGAGAAAGATAGAAGAGATTTTGTGTTGTGTTGACTTATGTTGGTTTTCCAAAAACCAAGTAGTTGTATAATTGTTTTCCAAAAACAAAAACAAGGTTGGTGAAAAGCAAATGGTTTCATTAAATTTTGCCAACCAGTCACATCACACTTTTGACAAGTTGATATAAGTGAAGTGGGTCCCACCACTTTAAATTCAAAATTCAAGTTGGCATCTCCAACACACAACTTAGCTTTGGGACCGGGTTCGTTTAATCCGACTAAACAAATTTTCCGTCACTAAATAACTAAATCCAATTTAATTAAATAATGATGCCTCGCAAAATTATTACGAAAGTCGCTTACGAATTAATTCCAAATTAATTTGTTCGCTTGAATTAAAATCCAATTCTAATTTCGTATTTAAATCCAATTTCAATTAATATATATGATATATTATTCTAGCCCAAATAAATAAATTAAATAGAAAAATCCAATTTAACTATTAAATTTATTTTACCGATTAATTCTAAATTAATCGCGTTCTCTCTTCTGTACGAATTTAATCTCAGATTAATTTTCTCTCTCATAATTAATCCCAGATTAATTCTGTTCGAGTCAAATATCATTGGTGAATCTTTGGGAAGCGACCCAAGAGACTCCTGGATATGTTGGCAGTAAATCCGATTTTCGGACTATCCGATACGTGCGTACCCCGTTGTAGGCACTGCATTTCTGTATATAAGTCCCTATGATGAGTCTCGTACGGAGACACTCCTCTTTAAGTCGTGGAAGCCTAGGGAAACGGACGTCGGAAGGGAAGAGTCAAGAATTGACATTTTTGTTGGATTTAATTCGCTGGATTAGCTTCGGGTTCGCTTGTTGGACCTCTGTTTCAAAACACATCCTTAGCCCAAAACCCCGCAAGACACATACCAAGCCCAAAACCCCGCAAGACACACACCAAGCCCACACACCACTAAACCACACACCAAGCCCGCCAATCAGACTTAAGCCACACGCCCACTCACCTTCCAAATTAACAAAAAACAC
Organism: Zanthoxylum bungeanum; assembly: GCA_019454045.1. Lineage (NCBI taxonomy): Eukaryota > Viridiplantae > Streptophyta > Magnoliopsida > Sapindales > Rutaceae > Zanthoxylum > Zanthoxylum bungeanum. Next base: position 126,217 of record SKCR01017126.1, read on the forward strand.
ATATTAAACACATGAATAAATCAAGCCAAATCCCCTTCCAAAATTAAAGAAATCTCATCAAATACTTTCTTAATCCATTTAAATTACATTCCCTAATTAAAAGATACAAACCAAATCATATCCCTAACTAAAAGAGAAGAAATCAAATTAAAATAAAATAACTTCCCTAATTTAAAGATTTCCTTATCCCATACTAATTTAAAAGATATTCTCTTTAATGCACAAATCATTCTCCTTCTCAAACAAGGAAAGTCCCCATCCCCATGCCTATAAAAAGAACCATTCACCAACACATCTAAACCTAGAGCTCATACACACAATATTCTCACAAGAAACAATCAGAGCACATTCACGCAAATCACAAGAAATTATGCCCTTCATTGCACGCATACACTCCCCATTGGCCTTCACCCTTTGCCATCCATAAGCCTTGCCCATTCACGCACCATACATCCAGCCCTCCTTCCACGCACCTGCTAACCTCACTCAAAACCATTCACACATTAACCACCTAAAACCTACTCACGTAAACAGCTCTCTAACCTAGCACAATCAACGCACCAGCCTCGACTCACTAGCCCCCTAACCAGTCAACAAAATCAGCGCCACATAGCCCTTCATCCAGTAAACTTCACGCACATAACCTCCTCCACAAACAGCCAAAATAGCCGCATATCATCACTCCAAACTGCACGCATAAAGAACCCATATAGCCACAAATCATCACTCCAAACTGCATGCAAACTGCCCTCCCTGCACTGCCCAAAAACCAAACACACAAACCCTCTTACTGCCCAGTTCAACCGAACCATAAAACCCCCTAAACAGCCGCATATTAGACCCTTAAAAAAGTCCAAAGACCGCAGCCCTTAACCCTCCAAAAACCGCCAAAAACAGTCCCTTATTACCTTAAAACAATGACCAGAAAAGTACAACAGAAACAGCAGCGAAACGGAGCGAAAACAATAGCGAAACAGCGAGGAAAAATGTTGGATTAGTGAACCAGAAAAGTTGCGGAACATCAACCCTTCTGATGGCCGTGTAACGCGCTTTCAAGAGACGACAAAAGAGGTTAGACCTGAGGGCACCTTTTTTACTTATTATCTTTCATTTCTTTATTTATTTTAATATATTATCGCATGAGAGTCGTTTGTTGAAGCATGATGTGAATTCCGGATTAACGGAATTCGTGTTCTCTTTTGTGGTATATCGGAAGGAAACCCGGTCGTAAATTCTGTAGCCGAATCCGAATGGACGGTAGTGCGGTTTGCACTCGGGATACAACGCCACGTACCACTTGAAAGACACACGTATTTCGTTTCATCCAACCATGTATTTGAGCATGATTAGGTTGCTAGTACGTTATTTATCTTTGTAAGCATTATTTAGTTTAGTATGTTATTTGTCTTTAAGCATGATTTAGTTTTTTATTTTTAAGCATGATTAGTTATTTATTTTGCGTGTGGAATTTGCATTATATTTATGTTGTTATTTGTTTTCCGCATTATATGATTGAAGCATGTTCATGGGACTGTCGTGTGTTATTGTGTGTTTGCCGTGGTGATAACTTACTTTTCAAGCATGCAAACTTAGACATAGGATTTATCTTTTAGATATAGGTTGTTATTGAGCATGTTGCGTAGATTCGGTTAGTTTATTGCAAAAATCACATCATTACAAGTGACATAAGTAAATGACCATTCTGAACCCAATGGTTTGAGGTCTTCCCTTGCGAGGGGTGAGTGCGTCCTTAAATCACATTTTCCCAGTTCACACTGGGTGGCGACTCCATATTATTTCTCCGGTTTAGTTCCCCGTGAGCTATTCCGTACTCCCAACTAGGCCACGAGCCTAGAACATCGTCGCCAATTTCTGTGTCCTACAGTCTGGCGACTCCACTGAGGATAGAGAATTGGCCCTGAAATAATATCTTGTAATGTTTGTGATTTGTGCTTTAGTTAACCGTGTCTATAGTGGGTTGAAAGGGGTTTAATCGAAGGCATCATTAAGGCTAGGTAATGGTTTGGTGTCTTCCTTCATTCGCTACCTTTCTATAAGGAAAAGCTGTGAAGGCACCCGGATAATCATTCACTCGAAGCCTACTGTGATGGACTAATCTGGAGGATTTATTGTTTATTCCTGTCACCAAGCGATAAGAGCCTAAGAGGCTTGGGTTTTTAAGAGAGTTCGCTCTGCCCTCCCTCTGGGGAATCTACAATGAGAAATCCATTTGAAAGTCAGTCACACACCATAACTCGTTGGCACGTACCTTAGTGATAAAAAAGGTGCGCTCACTTGGTCGCTTGAACCCTTGAGTGGGGAGTCCTAGTTGTGGGAAATCTTTCGCCAGCGAGAGCCTTTGTCTACACTCCCGTAAACCCACAAGTGAACTGTAGTTGTATAATTAATAGAAATTATCTCTTTATGCTTTCATTTAGGACCATCGTCATTTGGATTCAGTTGGACTTTTTGTCATGAGGTATGGGCTTGTTGGGCCATTTAAACTAGGATGAGTCCGTGCTTTATGACAGTTGGGCCAAAAGTTTCTAAAATACCAATGGGCCATCTTGTGTTTAGGCCTTTTATCATTTGAAGTTGTTTAGCCATGTTATCGCAAAAGTGTAAACCTGTTGGGCCTTTTCAACTGGGTCAAGTTTGCACCGCACAATAGTATGATTAAATGCTTTAAAATGATAATGGGCTGACTTATATATTCCATGCATCACACGCATCTCATGCATCTCATGTATACATGGATCATGTTAACCCTTGTGTCTTAAAAGCCATCGTAGATATCCGTTGGGTTAGAAAAAAAAAGATTTTTCAAGAAGAGTTTAGCAAACATGGATATCGGGGAAAAGGAAATTGAGAAACAGAAAACCTTACGGCAAGGATAGAGAGACAAGTGAATGGAATTCAGATGAAGTGTTTAAGAAAGGAAGAAGCTCAAAAGGCAATGGAAACAGTACTGCCGGTGGAAGTTGAGATACAGTCCATGCGGGTATTAGCAGAAGCAGAGTTACCTGAACAAGAATGGGCCTCGCAAAGATTTGAACAGTTGGTATTGCTCGATAAGAATAGAATGAAGTCCTTACATCATATGCAGTTATACCGGAAGAGGTTGGCGCGAGCATTCAACAAGAAGGTGTGTCCTACCAAAATCAGAAAAAGATGATTGTGGACAACAGAAACTGGGCGACGCATGCTGTCCCGGGCTCGCGGCCCGGTCGGGAGTACGGAGTAGCCACGGGGGACTAAACCGGAGAATAATGGAGTCGCCACCCGGTGTGAACCGGGAAAATGAGATTTAAGGCCGCACTCACCCCTCGCAAGGGAAGACCTCAAACCATTGGGTTCGGGATGTTCCCTTACTTATGTCACTTGTAATAAAAGGATTTATGTAATAATTCAATCAAGCTTAAGTAACACTTATTTCCAAGAGTATCATGCTTCTAAATTCACATGTACAAAATAAAACTTACACATAAATTTACATATATTTCACATCTAAGATTGCATGCTAGAAAATACATCAAAGTAGCAACGAACATACAACTTCATTGGCATATTAGATTCACGAAAACACAAGTACACATTCTAACCACACAAGCATACATGTGAGCACCTTCTCAAGTGGTACGTGGAATTGTATACCAAGTACAGACCGTACTACCGACCATTCGGAATCGGCTACGAAATTTATGTCTGGGTTTCCATCCGATATACCACAAGAAATAATACTCAAATGTTATCATGACATAGGTATATGAATTGTAATATGTTAAACACATTGTACTCGTACATGTGGGGAATACAGATGAATGACACAACATGATCTTGTTAGACAGTTATGACCATAGCGTCACTATTGTAAATGATATTGTTATTGTACAAAATTAACTATGTAGTAATGAAATTGCTCTGATACCATTGTTGGAAATAATTACCAAGCCCCAAGATCAACAAGAACAAGCAAAATATATAAATACATGAATGAATTAATTGAAGTATGGCGGAATCATACTCCAATACTTGAAAATGGATGCTAAGATGATGCGAAATTCCTCCCTTGTGCAGTGAAGCTCTCGGCCAAGAAGAAAAGAGGGACTCCAAGTCGAGTTTGATCCTTCCAAGCTCAAGGATTAGTTTCCCATATCACCTATGTATGATCCCTTGAAGGTGCTAGCCTTTGTTGTGATTTTGAATGCACAACTTCTTCAAATCTTGCCACAAAAATTGAAGAAATGGAGAGCCCAAAACTGCATGTAGTTTCGGCAATGTGAGAGAGAGAGGAGTCTAATGATTTTTGTTACAAAAAAAATCAATTTATATTTATGCCATAATATTTATTAAATTAATAATAAACTTATGACACAAATCATGCAATGGCTTAGAGTGTCAAACACTCAAACTCCATGCAAAACCATTGAGTGTATTGTACACTATCACCATGCAATGTATTAACAATTAAATAATGCATAAAATGACATGTGTCATGTGGGCCCCACACAACCCAAATGAAAGTGGGCCCACGTGCACTCACGCGTTCGGGTTCGATATTTCCGAAATACCGAACTTACGTCGCGACGTTAATTAAATCGAATTTAAATAAATAATTGCGCCTAGCGAAATTATTATTTACGTCGCTAACGAATTAATTCTAAATTAACTGTTTGCCCGAATTAAAATCTAATTTTAATTTCGCGTCGAAATCGAATTTCGATTATTATATCGAATATAATAATTTTACGATTAATTCCAAATTAATCGTTCTCTCTCCATGTATAGTACTTTATCCAAGATAAAGTCTCTCCGTAATTAATCCAAGATTAATCGAGTTTGAATCATACGTCATTGGTGAATCTTCGGGAAGCGACCCAAGAGATCTCTGGATATGTTGGCAGTAAATACGGCCGTCAGATTATCTGAATACGTACGTACCAAGTACTACGTTTTTACCGATTTACAAGACAAGGTTAGACTCTAGCAAAACGCATGCCTACCCACTCTCCAGAAATATTCTTATTGGAATATAAGATCTATAACAGGCGTAGTATACCGTAGTATAGTGTATATCGAACCAGTATCGGATGATCACATGTAAGGCCTGGCTGGAGATGTGTCTGCCCCGTACGATACACATATCGGACATCAAGCAACCAGTCTCTTTGAATCGGATAATCCTGACCTAGTCATATTATCCCGATGGTTGCAACCATTATAGAGTACTAGTTCTGTATCCCTCGCGATCATCATCTCCATATGTCTGAAGTGATACTTCCATCTTGACATCACACCCAATACACTACGATTCTCGATAAACCCAGAAGAGGGTACACAGAACCCGTTAAAGCCCTGGACCACCAAAACTAAAGTTTACCGATTGTCGTAAGTACTAGCGATGCAAGTCTCAGGTTAAGATCATATGCACCTACCCTGAAGTGGACTCCCATAGACACGCAGACATACTACCAATGGGTTCCGCGGGGTCTATCCAGAGCGAAGCTGTTTTCCGTACCATCGGTAAACACAACCTCCTACCGCACTTGCATAAGTATCCTATACTTAAATATATGAGAACTATGTCGTTGTGCCCTCCCTCACAACATGCACAAGTGCAGTACTAGTCTATCCGCATTATCGATGTCCAATCTCGATAATACTACGACTAGGGATATTTAATGATTTTAAACCTTTATGGATTGATACCGTCTCATATCATCACAATCCGGAACTAATCATAGGGACTCTTACCATTATATCAAAGTAAATAAATACATTGAGCTTAAAGAGCAGCAAATATATTAGGATGTTATTTGGGAAAATTGTATGAAGCATGATTTGATGAGTTTGCTTGATTAAATATGCTTAGATGTATGTTATTTAGATTATACATCATCAATTTCATGGAAAATAAATTGGATTAATTTTTCCAACCCAAATGAGGCTTGGCCGAATACATGCAAGTATATGGACTAGATGATTTTTTAATTTTAAGACATTAGATGACTTGAAACAATATGGAATGATGATTTGTAACTCGATTGGATTGAAAACGAAATCGGAACCATTTTAATCACCTTGGCCGAATGCTTGATGGAGGATTAGGGACTTGATTTTTTGATTAAATAATGTTGGACATATATTAAGATAAAATATGATTAATGGATTAATTGATATTTTGGGAATATTGATTTAAAAGATTAATCATGATAATACACTTTAATTAATTAAGTTATAAAATTTGGAATTTTAAAATTTGGTTAGTTGGGCTTAATTTGAATTGGGCCTAAAACTATTATATTGGACATAATGGGCTTGGTTGGGCCAAGTAGATTTGGACCATTTGGATAGGATCCAAAATGGGCCTAAATCACACCATTTAAGCCCAAATGTAATAAATGGGCTTTTATGTTTAATTGGGCCTTATGGGCTTGATATTGATTTTATGGCATATGAGGGTGATTCCTTATTGGGCTTGGTAATTGGGTTTGACCCATACATTGACCAAAACCCAAGCCTAAAGAAATCAATTGAAAGCCCATCGGACTTTAATTAAACGGACATTAGATGTTAGTTGGGCTTTGAGACCCGATTGTATTAGATTTGGAATCTAAGTTATAAAAGCACAATAAAAGTGTAAATATTTAATTTAGAATTAAATAATAGGATTAGTATTGAATACGACTTAAATTGGATTTAACGAGTAGTTCGATATAATTCGTGAATTCATACTATAAGTATTTATTCTCAAATTGAGTTGGACTCGCGCAAATGCAAACAATTGTTTGAACATTGTATTGTCACCTAATTAAAGACTAATTAATTGGATTTGATTGGTTGTATAACATGCCTTGAATGAATGAATGTGGATGTGATGTATGAATAGTGTATATCGGATGGATATTAGAAGGGAAGGGTAATTTTAGAAATTATTGTAAATTTAGAATTTATAAATTGGACCTGCGTGTCCAGCCTTTCTCTTATTGTCTCTTTGTATTCTCTTCTCACCTAATTCCCCTCAATGTAAATGAGGTTTCTCTTATTGTATTATGTAATTGGGTAAGAGTAGAATAGTGCTAGCGGGGAGAGGAAAGGGAGTGATTTGTTCTAGGAACAAGTTGTTGTTCATATCCATCCGTATATCGCTATTACTTTACTTTACGCGCTTTATGATGTTTTAGAAGCATGCTTAAGGGTGTATGATGATGAGACCTAACAAAGATAAATTAATTGGTTGCCAATTACGCGAAAAATCCCTCAACAATATTAAGCGATTTTCCTTCCGTTGAATGATTCTTTCTCAAGATCCGAAATTGGCATTGGTTTGTTGGCCAAAGTCAAGACCTTTGTCAATTGAGGATGTGTTTGAATCATGAGAGTTTTGTTCCACATCGGTGTCCTGTCCAAGTTGTGATTTGTTGGCCAAAGTCAAGATCACTTCTTGTCCATCGACATTGATTACGAAACTTTCCTCGTCAATGGGTCCCGCTTAACTGGAATCATTAGGTTTGTTGTGCCAAAGCCAAGGCTTAGTTGATTCAGAGGAAATGGTTAGGAAAATGTATTGGATGCATTGACATATGTATATGTTTCGGACTTAGATGTCCACCTACCGGATCTAGGAATTGGATGGGATCCAATTGATCTTCGAGATCTACCTAGTTAAATATCATACAATTTGTTGGCCAAAGTCAAGGTTGTGTGTTATTTAACGGGATCCTAGCCCACTAGGAAATTGGATTTCCCGAGTACTCAACAGAGGGTTAGAGACTTGCAGAAAATAGTGGGAGGCTAGTATTGAATTTGCAATTATCGTTCAGATACTTAGCTTTACGCGCTTACACAACTTATTTCGTCAAATTTACACATTAGTTGGACTAATACAATGTTATTTTTTTATGTAACAGTTTGACTGTACCCACATATCGTTAACTAGATAATTAGATTATCGTAGTTAAGATGGCAAACAAAGGAAATGTCCGTGACATAATCATGGGTGATAATGTGTTCAAGGGCACCAACTTCGCCGACTGGGAAATGAACCTAAGGATAGTCCTTGGGGCGGAGAGGATACTGTATACGATACAAAACCTCTCGGGCCTAAGCCCACTGAGCCACTTGAGCTGGAGTTATGGAAAACTCACAGTGATGATTGTGACACGGCTCAGTCGATCATGCTTGCTTCAATGACTCAACACTTTCGCCGCCAGAATAGGGACTTGGATCCTTATAATATGATGGCAAGATTGCAAGATCTTCACCGCACTAATAAGCGGATGGCGAGGTACGAGTTAGTGAAGAAAATCTTTCGCTCCCGTATGACTGATGGTAGTTCTGTTGAGGTCCATGGGACTCAAATGATAGCCGATATTGATGAATTGGCTAATATGGGTATAGTCTTGGAGGCTGAGCTGTCTATAGATGTACTTCTACAGTCACTACCCGATACTTGGAAACAGATTGTCATCAACTACAAATTGATGAATTCGGATGATACTCTTGGAGAGTTATTATCGATTCTCAAGGAGTCAGAGAAAGAGCTTCTGAAAGGCAACAAGCGCGAGGCGCACTTTGCATCAACATCTCAAACGCCGAAAGCTGGGCTCAAGGCAACTGGGGGTGTTAAGAAGAAAAAGCATAGAAACAAAGGCAAGGCCAAGTCAACAAAGGCTTCTGGGAAGCCAAGGGACAAGTCTCAAGATGTTTGCCTGAAATGCGGCAAGAAAGGTCACTGGAAGCGTGACTGCCGCATGAACAAGGGACACAAGGAGGACATACAGGCGGGCAAGGCACCGGCCTCAGGTATGTTTGTTATTGAGATAAATATGACTACTTCTAGTCTTAATAAAAATTGGATTTTTGATTCTGGCTGTGGTTCTCATATTTGTACTGATGTGCAGGATCTGCATGATAGCAGGAGACTGGCTTCGGGGGAGGTAGGTAGACTACGAGTTGGAAATGGAACTTCTGTTGCTGTTTTGGCCGTAGGCACTTTTGTTTTGGAACTGCCCTCGGGGCATGTACTTAAACTAAATGACTGTTATTTTGTTCCTAGTTTAACTAGGAATATTATTTCTGTATCTTTGTTAACCCAGTATGGGTACACTTTTGTATTTAAAAACACCAGGTGTTATTTATATAAAGATGATGCAGAAATTTGCACTGCCGATGCAAATAATGGTCTTTATATTTTGAATATAAATAAATCTCCAAAACGTAAAATAACAAACAAAAGGCTCAAAATGAGTAATCCAAAGGAAGAAACTTATTTGTGGCATTGTCGTCTGGGACACATCAACAAGACTCGCATATCCACACTTTCGAAGAGTGGGTACTTGGACGGATTTGATCCAAATTCATATGACGTCTGCGAATCTTGTTTATTAGGCAAAATGCCTAAATCACCTTTTAGTGGTAAAGGTGAACGCGCCACTGAACTGTTAGCCCTCGTTCATAGTGACGTTTGTGGGCCCATGTCTAGCCAGGCTAGAGGTGGATATCGATACTTCGTAACCTTTACGGATGATGCATCGCGTTATGGTTATGTGTATCTAATGATGCACAAGTCGGAAACTTTTGAGAAATTCAAAGAGTTTCGACACGAAGTTGAAAAACAAACAGGCAAGAGTATTAAGACATTACGGTCGGACCGTGGTGGCGAATACTTAAGTAATGAGTTTCAAGATTACTTGAAAGAATATGGTATTCTTTCACAATGGACTCCTCCTGGAACACCACAATTAAATGGTGTGTCTGAACGGAGAAACCGTACCTTGCTTGACATGGTAAGGTCGATGATGAGTCGCACTGAGCTACCTATATCCTTCTGGGGACATGCATTAGAAAGTGCAATTCTTATTTTGAATAGGGTTCCGTCAAAGTCTGTTGAACAGACTCCGTATGAGATATGGACAGGAAAGAAACCAGGTTTCTCATTCCTGAAGATTTGGGGTTGCTGGGCATACGTCAAACGTTTGGAAGGTACCAAACTTGAACCCAAATCAGATAAATGCCTATTTGTTGGATATCCTAGGGAAACCAAAGGATATTACTTCTATTACCCACAAGAGAACAAAGTATTTGTTGCTCTACATGCGGTTTTCCTTGAGAAGGAATTCCTAAATGCAGTGTTTAGTGGGAGGAAAGTAGAACTCGATGAAAGTCGTAGTGATACTGTTCCTGGCAATGAATCGAGAACGGAACATGAACAGTCCATCCAGGATGAGACTGAACCACAATCTTCAATTACACAAGGACTACGTAGGTCGGAGAGAGTCAGGGTAATACCTGAGAGGTATGGATTCCTGATCTCACCTCATGTAGATATTAATCTTATTGAGGATACTGAACCGGCTACGTATGAGGAAGCGATACAAGGTATCGAATCCACTTTATGGCAAGAGGCCATGAAGGCCGAAATGGATTCCATGTATACCAACCAAGTTTGGACACTAGTTGATGCACCAGAAGGCGTAAAGCCTATTGGATGCAAATGGGTCTTCAAGAAGAAGACCGACATGGATGGCAACGTACAAACGTACAAAGCTAGGCTCGTAGCGAAGGGGTATCGTCAACAACTTGGAGTTGATTATGACGAAACTTTCTCACACCGTTGCCATGATTAAATCCATTCGGATAATGCTTGCGATAGCTGCATATTACGATTACGAAATATGGCAGATGGACGTTAAAACCGCTTTCCTTAACGGAAACCTGTTGGAGGATGTTTATATGCAACAACCTGACGGTTTTATCGCACCAAGACTTGCAAACAAGGTTTGTAAGTTAAATCGGTCCATTTATGGACTGAAGCAAGCATCGAGGTCATGGAACCAACGTTTTGATGAGGTCATAAAAGAATATGATTTCATTCAAAACGTAGATGATCCTTGTGTATATAAGAAGGTTAGTGGGAGTGCACTGACTTTTATTGTCCTTTATGTCGACGATGTATTGCTTATAGGCAATGACATTCCCATGTTAACGTCGGTGAAAGCTTGGCTTTCATTGAAATTCTCCATGAAAGATCTGGGAGAAGCAGCTTTTATTCTAGGAATAAAGATCTACAGGGATAGATCTAGAAGGCTACTTGGACTCTCCCAGAGTACATATATTGATAAAGTGTTGAAGAGATTCAACATGGATCAGTCCAAGAGGGGACTGTTGCCAACATCACATGGCGTCTATCTATCTAGGGACATGTGTCCTAAAACACAAAGAGAGAGAGACAACATGAGTCGGACTCCGTTCGCCTCGGCAGTTGGATCGATCATGTATGCCATGATATGTACACGACCTGATGTGTCCTATGCTTTGAGCATGTGTAGTCGATTCAGGCCGATCCAGGAAAGGATCACTGGATGGCGGTTAAGAGTATCCTTAGGTATCTTAAGAGAACTAAGGATGTTTTCTTAATCTATGGAGATGGAGAACTTGAGGTATCTGGGTATACCGATGCAAGTTTCCAAACCGACAGAGACGACTTCAAGTCGCAAACCGGGTACATATTTTGCTTGAATAACGGAGCAGTGAGCTGGAAATCTTCCAAGCAAGATACTGTTGCCGATTCAACAACTGAAGCGGAGTACATTGCAGCAGCTGAAGCAGCAAAGGAAGCGGTTTGGATCCGAAAATTCCTAGTTGGATTAGGAGTAGTTCCATTAGCAGCTGAGCCCGTTTTATTGTATTGTGACAATAGCGGGGCCATAGCGCAGGCTAAGGAACCAAGGTCTCATCAACGATCCAAACATGTTCTTCGACGATTCCATCTGATTCGAGAGATCATACATCGTGGCGATGTGAAGATCGAAAAGATCGCATCAGAGGACAACATTGCAGATCCGCTGACGAAAATAATTCCTCGGGAAAAGTTTGAGCGACACATACATAGTTCAGGTAGGTATTAGATGCTTGAGTGACTGGCTATAGGCCAAGTGGGAGATTGTTAGACAGTTATGACCCATAGCGTCACTATTTTGTAAATGATATTGTATTATTGTACAAAATTAACTATGTAGTAATGAAATTGCCTTTTACCGTTTTGTAATTTATTTACTTTGATATAAATGGTAAGAGTCCCTATGATTAGTTCCGGATTGTGATGATATGAGACGGTATCAATCCATAAAGGTTTAATCATTAATATCCCTAGTCGTAGTAGTATTATCGAGATTGGACATCGATAATGCGGAATAGACTAGTACTGCACTTGTGCATGTTGTGAGGGCACAACGGCATAGTTCTCATATATTTAAGTATAGGATACTTATGCAAGTGCGGTAGGAGGTGTTGTTTTACCGATGGTACGGAAAACAGCTTCGCTCTGGATAGACCCCGCGGAATCCCATTGGTAGTATGTCTGCGTGTCTATGGGAGTCCGCTTCAGGGTAGGTGCATATGATCTTAACCTGAGACTTGCATCGCTAGTACTTACGACAATCGGTAAACTTTAGTTTTGGTGGTCCAGGGCTTTAACGGGTTCTGTGTACACCTCTTCTGGGTTTATCGAGAATCGTAGTGTATTGGGTGTGATGTCAAGATGGAAGTATCACTTCAGACATATGGAGATGATGATCGCGAGGGATACAGAACTAGTACTCTATAATGGTTGCAACCATCGGGATAATATGACTAGGTCAGGATTATCCGATTCAAAGAGACTGGTTGCTTGATGTCCGATATGTGTATCGTACGGGGCAGACACATCTCCAGCCCCAGGCCTTACATGTGATCATCCGATACTGGTTCGATATACACTATACTACGGTATACTACGCCTGTTATAGATCTTATATTCCAATAAGAATATTTCTGGAGAATTGGGTAGGCATGGCGTTTTGCTAGAGGCTAACCTTGTCTTGTAAATCGGTAAAAACGTAGTACTTGGTACGTACGTATTCAGATAATCTGACGGCCGTATTTACTGCCAACATATCCAGAGATCTCTTGGGTCGCTTCCCGAAGATTCACCAATGACGTATGATTCAAACTCGATTATCTTGGATTAATTACGGAGAGACTTTATCTTGGATAAAGTACTATACATAGAGAGAGAACGATTAATTTGGAATTAATCGTAAAATTATTATATTCGATATAATAATCGAAATTCGATTTCGACGCGAAATTAAAATTAGATTTTAATTCGGGCAAATGAGTTAATTTAGAATTAATTCGTTAGCGACGTAAATAATAATTTCGCTAGGCGCAATTATTTATTTAAATTCGATTTAATTAACGTCGCGACGTAAGTTCGGTATTTCGGAAATATCGAACCCGAACGCGTGAGTGCACGTGGGCCCACTTTCATTTGGGTTGTGTGGGGCCCACATGACACATGTCATTTATGCATTATTTAATTGTTAATACATTGCATGGTGATAGTGTACAATACACTCAATGGTTTTGCATGGAGTTTGAGTGTTTGACACTCTAAGCCATTGCATGATTTGTGTCATAAGTTTATTATTAATTAATAAATATTATGGCATAAATATAATTGATTTTTTTGTAACAAAAATCATTAGACTCCTCTTCTCTCACATTGCCGAAACTACATGCAGTTTTGGGCTCTCCATTTCTTCAATTTTTGTGGCAAGATTTGAAGAAGTTGTGCATTCAAAATCACAACAAAGGCTAGCACCTTCAAGGGATCATACATAGGTGATATGGGAAACTAATCCTTCTTGAGCTTGGAAGGATCAAACTCGACTTGGAGTCCCTCTTTTCTTCTTGGCCGAGAGCTTCACTGCACAAGGGAGGAATTTCGCATCATCTTAGCATCCATTTTCAAGTATTGTGAGTATGATTCCGCCATACTTCAATTAATTCATTCATGTATTTATATATTTGCTTGTTCTTGTTGATCTTGGGGCTTGGTAATATTTCCACAGATCTTGCGTAATACAGAGGGGCAATCAGGTTCATCAAACGTAGGGATAGCTACTAGGAAAACTATGCATGAAATATGATGGAAATGGACTCAGTTCAGTGGGTGCGCGTTCGCGTAGCGTTCGAGAACGCGTTCGAACGATAAACAGAAGGTTCGCGTTCGTGTAGCGTTCGAGAACGCATTCGAACGAAACCAGACCTGATGCGTGATAAGACTAAGAAAGTACGTGCGCATTCGCGTAGCATTCGAGAACGCGTTCGAACGGTAAACAGAAGGTTCACGTTCGTGTAGCGTTCTAGATCGCGTTCGAACGGAACCATACCTGATGCATGCAACACAAAGAATAAAGACAATAATATCGAGCTCAGTATGTCCGATTGAACGTATCTTGCATTCAACCAAACACACATCAACCGGCGCGGCAAAGCATCGTGGTAAAGGGCTTTAACCCCTCCCCATAGGGGATCTTTCATTGCACTTACTAAGCCCATGCACTCGATGGAATCATGCAAACAAAGAATAAAAAAAAAACAATAATATCAGACTTAGTATGCCCGATTGACCGTATCTTTCATTCAATCGAACACACATCAACCGGCACGACAAAACATCGTGGTAAAGGGCTTTAACTCTCCCCATAGGGGATCTTTCATTGCACTTACTAAGCCCATGCGCTCGATTGAATCATGCATACAAAGAATTAAAAGCAATAATATCAAACGTAGTATGCCCGATTGAACGTATCTTGCATTCAACCGAACACACATCAACCGGCGCGGCGAAGCATCATGATAAAGGGCTTTAACCCCTCCCATAGGGGATCTTTCATTCCACTTACTAAGCCCATGCGCTCGATTGAATCATACATAAATAAGCAACATGAAGAATTCAAGTGACGAAAAATAAATAAATAAATCAAAGCAACATGAAACAAAAGAAGGTGCTGTTTACTCAAGCGGTATGTGGAGTTGTATCCCAAGTACAGACCGCACTACCGTCCATTCGGATTCGGCTACAGAATTTATGTCTGGGTTTCCATCCTATATACCACAAGAGACGACACTTTTTCATTCATCCAATACCCACAACACGCATCATACACAAGATTCAACAAATAATTAAAATACAGTCAAAATAAATAACAAAAATCGAATAAAGATGAGTGTGGGAAGTACCCTCAGGTCTAACCTTTTAAGTCATCTTCGGACTTGCGTTTCACGGAGATCGGAAGGGGTAAAAGCTCCTTATTCTTCCAGTTCACTAGTTCAGCATCTTAGCTCACTACTTTGCTCACCGTATGGTCTCCGTTTTGCTGCTGTTTCTTTTGTATTTTCTGCTCACTGTTCAGGTCACTGTCTTAACGTTTCAACGAACTGTTTCGAGTGTTTTTTCGTGGTTTTTTAGTGTAGTTTTGTGTTGTTATTTCAAGGGTTATAAATGCAGTTTATGTTACTGTTTTAAGGGATTTTAGGGACCGTTTTGGGAGTGGTTTGGGCTGCTGTCCAGGCGTGTTTCAAGGGCTGTTTGGGGTGTGTTTGGGCTGCTATTTGGAGGTATATTTTCGGTGATGGAGGGCTGCTGTATGGGGGAGATTTTCGGTGATGGGTAGAGGTTTAGGGGGTGCTGTTTTCGGTTATGGAGTGGAGGAGATGAAGGGAATTGTTTATGTTCTTCTTGCTATTGCCGTGAGTGGCTAAGGCTCTTTGTGTTGTGATTTTTGTGTGAGTTATCCGTATGAGCTAGAGGATGCATGTCTTGGTTAGGGGTTGTTTATATAGAGAAGGGCTAGGGTTTCACCTTGTCTCACAAGGAAGGGATTTTGGCATTAAAGAGAGATATGATTTGGTGTTAGACAAGGAAAGCAAGGGATTTGATGGGGGATAAAATTTGTTTAGATTAGGAAGTCAATATCTTTAATTTGTTATGATTGATTTTAATTAGGCATGATATTTGTTAAGTTTGGTATGTGATTTGTTTAGTTAGGAAGGAATCTTGTGTAATTGGTGGGTGAATATCTTAATTAAGGAATTAAAATATTTGATTGATTTTAATGTTTATTTTAATTTGGTATGTGATTTTTAGATTTGTTTTGATTTCACCATGTGTTAAATATGTGTTTTAAGTGGGCTTGGGCGTGTGGGCCAAGGCTTGGGCGAATTGGGCTTAATGTGAGGCTAGCAGCAAAACCAGAATTACCGACACTGTTCGAACGCCTCCTCGAACGCGGCACGAACGCCCGCAATCTGTTTGGAGTTCGAACGTATACACGAACGCAGCAAGAACGAAAACAGTGAACCTTGTTTATTCTGAATTTCCCCTTCCGATGTCCGTTTTCCGTGACCTCCGTGACTTAAAAGGTAGTGTCTCCAAATGAGACTCATCATAGGGACTTATGTGAAAAAATGCAGTGCCTACAGTCGCCCCCACTTTGATAGGACTTGTATAATGTGTAACAGTGACAATCCTATCAAAGTTATGCAATGCATTTTCACTTACCTGGCTCGCCAGCTGCCACTTGACTTACCATGTGTTGAGTTGAGTTGATTTGGTGGTGAGGTGCTGCGACCCCTGGTTCATTCCCGAACCGTGCTCCATTTTTAGAGCGCCATTTTCGGCATCTTTTTTGTGTGTGCTCCATTTTGGAGCGCCATTTCCGGTATTTGCTGTGTGTGTTCCATTTTGGAACGCCATTTTCGGCCTTTGCTTTGTGTGCTCCATTTTGGAACGCCATTTTCGGCATCTGTTGTGAGTGCTCCATTTTGGAGTGCCATTTTCGGCGTCTGTTGTGGGTGCTCCATTTTGGAATACCATTTTCAGCGTCTGTTGTGGGTGCTCCATTTTGGAGCGCCATTTTCGACATCTGTTGTGAGTGCTCCATTTTGGAGTGCCATTTTCAGCGAGATGAGATGATGGTCCATTTCGAACCGTGCTCCATTTTCGGAGTGCCCTTTTCGACGAGATGTGATAATGGTCCATTTCCGAACCGTGCTCCATTTTCGGAGTGCCATTTTCGGCGAGATCTGATAATGGTCCATTTCCGAACCGTTGCTGATGAGAGATAGTCCATTTCCGAACCATTACTGATATGAGAGTGCTTCATTTCCGAACCGTTGCTGATAAGATGTGGGCCTCGCCCCCCAGAGTACTATACCCGGCAAAACTAATACTGAACCAATGTGGGTCTCGCCCCCAGAATGCCATACCCGGCAGAACCGATACTGATTCCGATGTGGGCCTCGGCCCTGGGACTTATCCCCAAAACTGAAACTGATGTGGGCCTCAGCCCCTAAACTGATGCTGATACTGATGTGGGCCTCGCCCCCAAGCTGATACTGATTCATTTCTGAAACTGACTGTACTGTTGTTGCTTTCGAAGATTCCCTGTGTTCTAAACATCACTGAATTTCATAGTACCAGGGTTGAATGCTTTTCTCAAATATACTCATGTTGCAGGTTGGAGGGAGAGACTCAGGCATGTAAATGAAATGAACGTCTTTATTATCATTTAAGAAATGGTTCGAACAGGTAGACCAAGTCAATGTCTATATTAAAAATGCAGGATCAAATAAACTAGGAGGAACAACTTCATCATTCGCAGCATTTCCTTCTTTCTTGACCTACGGTTCTTCACTATCATCCCCTATCTCCATGTAAGAAGCTTGGTGGTTAAGAGTTTGGAGGACAAAAGTTTCGAGCAATCCATAGTTGATCATGTAGGTGGGTGGTGGAACGGAGTGGTAATTTGGTAGGGGGTTCCAATATGTGTCGGGTTGTTCTTTCTCTGGGTCGGGTATTTTGTGAGCATCGATGAGGTTTTGGATTTCATGCCTAAGGCGGGTGCAGTTGTCAGTTTCGTGGCCTCTCCTCTGATGGAAGTGACAATACAGGCTTAGGTCAAGGTTGGGTGGTATAGGATCTGGAAGTGGTTTAGGCTCTATGGGTTTTAGGAGTCCTTGTCCCTTCAACTTCTCAAGCACCTTAGATAACGGCTTCCCCAGGTTAGATAAATGCCGGTTCTTGATGGCAGCAACCTCGACAGTAGCGGGTTTAGTCTCAGAATGCCCCCCCAAAAGTTCTTCTATTCTGGCCATAAAACATTCTGTTTTCAACCTCTTCTTCCTCAATATCCATGACAGTTTCCCTCAACTGTCGGAAATCCGCAATCATTGAAGTCATCCTCCTCAACTTGCCATAGATCGAGGGCTTAGTGCCCTTGATGATCATTTTAATCTGGTCATTCTCAGAGGGTCGAGTCTGCATTTTCAGAAGCTGGCTTCTCCAGCGGTCTACATACTCCTTGAAGCTTTCCTCTGGCTTCTGCTTAGTGTTCTCCAAATCACGGAGTGACAAGTCAATCTCTAAGTCTATAACATACTGCTTCAGAAAAGCATCAGCTAGTTCCCTCCAATCTTACTTAACCTTCTTCTCAAGGCTATGATACCAAACCACAGGTGCCCCCTCGAGTGACATCCCAAACATCTTTTGGACTTGGCACTGTGATAGGCCCACTGAACTCATGACTAAGACATATTGCTGCAGATGGACTCTCGGGTCTCCATTCCCATTAAACTTGGCCATGTCGGGCATTTTAAACTGAGCCGGCAGCTGTTCATGTTTACCCCTCATCTTGCGGGTAATTGACTCAACCTGATCCCGAAGCTTCTGAAATTCTGCCTGAGACCCAATCATTTTGCCTGTTGCATACTTTGCCATGTCATCATCAAAAGTGGGGATATCATCCCCCAACCCATTCGGAGGCTCCTCACGTCTTACATTCTCAGAATTTCCCCCAGCACGGGGCACAACCATATTTATCATGGCAGTAGTCAAGGCTTGCAACTGTTCGGTAATCTTGGCGAAACCATTTTCTAACTGATCTATCCGGGATACCTCATTTCCAGATTCACTCATGACTGTTACTGTTGTTTTAATGAGCCTTGTCCATTCTCTAACCCAAACGGTATCTATGATGTCTTTTTGAGACATAGAGGGTGTTAACATGATATATGTATGCATGAGGTGCATGAGATGCATGTAACATATATAACATATTAAATCAATTAAAATTTTCAAACAAATCGGCCCGTTATCATTTTAGAAGCCTTTGGGCTAAATGTCATATGAGTGAACTCGTCCCAGTTTAAATGGCCCAACGAGTTCACATCTCTTGGCAAGGAGCCCAACTAAATCAAAATGGTAATGTTCCGAACACAAACACAAAATAGCCCAAAAACATTTAGAAGCTTTTGGCCCAACCGTCATAAGGTACGTTCTTGTCCCAGTTTAAATGGCCCAACAAGCCCATATCCCATGACAAATGGTCCAAATGGATCCAAACGGCGATGTTCCCAAACACAAGCATAAAAGAAAGATAATGCAAACATAAAACAATAATTTCTACAGAATGGCCCATCAACATTTCAGAAGCTTTGGGCCCAATGGTCATAAGGTACGAACTCGCCCCAGTTGAAAGGGCCCAGCAAGTCCGCATTTCTGACAATGGTCCAACTGCATCCAAATGGAGATGGTCCACAAGCACATATTCAAGGAAATAATAGTTACTTTAACCATACAATCCCGGTCTATGGGTGGGTTCGCAGGAGTGTAGACAAAGGCTCTCATCGGCGAAGGATGGCCCACAACTAGGTCTCCCCAATCAAGGGTTCGAGCGACCAAGTGAGCGCACCCTTTTTTATACACTAAGGTGCGTGCCAATGAGCTATGGTGTATGACGGACTGTCAAATGGATTTCCCGTTGTAGATTCCCCAGAGGGAAGGTGGAGCGAGGCTCACTTAAATACCCAAGCCTCTTAGACTCTTATTGCTTGGTGTCAGGAATAAACAACGAGTCCTCCAAATTAGTCCATCACAATAGGCTACGAGTAGATGGCCATATAGGTGCCTTCACAGCTTTTCCTTCTAGAAAGGTAGTGAATGAAGGAAGACACCAAACCATTACCTAGCCTTAAAATGCCTTTGATTAAACCCCAATTTTATCCACTATAGACACGGTCAATTAAAACATAAATCCAATCATTACAAGACAATATTCGGGGCTGATTCTCTATCCCCAGTGGAGTCGCCAGACTGTGGACAACAGAAACTAGGCGACGCATGCTGTCCCGGGCTCGCGGCCCGGTCGGGAGTACGGAGTAGCCACGGGGGACTAAACCGAAGAATAATGGAGTCGCCACCCGGTGTGAACCGGGAAAATGAGATTTAAGGTCGCACTCACCCCTCGCAATGGAAGACCTCAAACCATTGGGTTCGGAATGGTCCCTTACTTATGTCACTTGTAATAAAATGATTTATGTAATAATTCAATCAAGCTTAAGTAACACTTATTTCCAAGAGTATCATGCTTCTAAATTCACATTTACAAAATAAAACTTACACATAAATTTACATATATTTCACATCTAAGATTGCATGCTAGAAAATACATCAAAGTAGCAACGAACATACAACTTCATTGGCATATTAGATTCACGAAAACACAAGTACACATACTAACCACACAAGCATACATGTGAGCACCTTCCCAAGTGGTACGTGGAATTGTATCCCAAGTACAGACCGTACTACCGTCCATTCGGAATCGGCTACGGAATTTATGTCTGGGTTTCCATCCGATATACCACAAGAAATAATACTCAAATGTTATCATGACATAGGTATATGAATTGTAATATGTTAAACACATTGTACTCGTACATGTGGGGAATACAGATGAATGATACAACATGATCTTGCGTAATACAGAGGGGCAATCAGGTTCATCAAACATAGGGATAGCTACTAGGAAAACTATGCATGAAATCTGATGGAAAGGGACTCAGTTCAGTGGGTGCGCATTTGCGTAGCGTTCGAGAACGCGTTCGAACGATAACCAGAAGGTTCGCGTTCGTGTAGCGTTCGAGAACGCATTCGAACGGAACCAGACCTGATGCGTGATAAGACTAAGAAAGTGCGTGCGCGTTCGCGTAGCGTTCGAGAATGCGTTCGAACGGTAAACATAAGGTTCGCGTTCGTGTAACGTTCTAGAACGCGTTCGAACGGAACCAGACCCGATGCATGCAACACAAAGAATAAAGACAATAATGTCGGGCTCAGTATGTCCGATTGAATGTATCTTGCATTCAACCAAACACACATCAACCGGCACGGCAAAGCATCGTGGTAAAGGGCTTTAACCCCTCCCCATAGGGGATCTTTCATTGCACTTACTAAGCCCATGTGCTCGATGGAATCATGCAAACAAAGAATTAAAAAAAAAAACAATAATATCAGACTTAGTATGCCAGAAGAAAAAAGAAGAAAGCGGCAAAAGCAAGCCAACCAGAAGCAGCAACAATACAATGTTATCAGTTTCAAGAAAGAATCCCAGGGTTGAGGCCCGCATCAGTTTTAGTTTTGGGGATGAGTCCCAAGGTTGAGGCCCACACCGGTATTAGTTTCGGGAAAGGAATCCCAGGAGGCGAAGCCCACATTATCAGCGGTTGAAAGGAAGAATTCCAGTAGAGTGAGTGAAAAAAAAAAAGAAAAAAAAAAGAGAGAGAGAGAGAGAGAAGTCTTTGATGGTTAGACATATGTCCGGTGATGACATTGTTTGTTGTAGAGATAAACCTTAGAAATGATAAGTGCGAGATGTGCTCTCATCCGGGATTCTGAGTGGTTGATCTCGACTAGATTCAATGAGCACTTGATTACGGGATCTCAACAGTAGAAGCCTGAGTGGTTGGCAAGATGACTAGTTGAAGAGATGATGGATCAGTGAATGACCGTTTGCCTGGATGTCCACCCTGATATACTTATGATACGATACATGATATGGTTGGAAACAAAAGGAAAGGTCTCTGCAATGAAAAGAAAAGAAAAAAAATGGACCGCCTATAACTGATAAGCGTGAAGCTACCCATGGGCGAGTATTAGGACCACCATGAGGAGAAATGCTACCTTAAAGGGTAGGTGTGTCAAAGAAAGAAAAAGAAAGAAAGAAAATAAAGAAAATAGAAAAAGAAAAAGAAAAAGAATGAAAAGAACGAAAAGAAAGAAACAAGAAAAAAAGAAGAACATATCATGTTGAGTATGACGAAGTAATCACAGAATGTGATTAAGACATCCAGGTTGGTTAGACCCACCGATCCGATTCTCCGAGACGAAATCATCGAGTTGGTTTACTTAAGGAATAAGCTGTGAAAGAGCCTTGGCACATACACACTATGAGTCTAGTTCGGATCACCTATTCAGACGATCGGAGTTGAGTGTATCAAGTACTTTGAAGGTTCTTTGGTTTTGACATGAAGCATTCGTTGAGGACGAAAATATGTTTAGCTATCAGGATTATCTCATGAGAGACAGTACAATATGTTGAAATGAATCATCACATCACTAGGATCAGTCTTGCCGAGTATGGCACTCTGGGGGCGAGGCCCACATCATTATCATTATTAGTCTTGTCGGGTTTGGCACTCCTAGGGCTAGGCCCATATCAGTATCAATTTTGGGCAAGGCCCATATCATTATCAGCATGGGGGCGAGGCCCATATAAGTATCAGCATGGGGGCGAGGCCCATATCAGTGTCAGTTTGGGGGCGAGGCCCATATCAATATCAGCATGGGGGTGAGGCCCATATCAGTATCATTTTGGGGCGAGACCCATATCGGTATCAGTCTAAGGGTGAAGCCCACATCAGCATCAGTCCGGGGCGAGTCCCACATCAGTATCAGCTCAGGGTCAAGGGCCCACACATCAGTTGTAGTTCCGAGATACGTCCCAGGGTCGAGGGCCCACTGCATCATCAGTTGTAGTTTCGGGATGCATCCTAGGGTCGAGGACCCACTACATCATCAGTTTGAGGGCGAGGCCCGCATTGTCAGCGGTATTGGGATGCGTCCCAGGGCGAGGTGCCCCCGTTGTCGGTTGCAGTTCCGGGATAGGTCTCAGGATCGAGGGCCCACTGCATCATCAGTTGTAGTTTCGGGATGCGTCCCAGGGTCGAAGACCCACTACATCATCAGTTTGAGGGTGAGGCCCACATTGTCAGCGGTATTGGGATGCGTCACAGGGTCGAGGTGCCCCCGTTGTCAGTTGCAGTTCCAGGATGCGTCCCAGGGTCGAGGGCCCACTACATCATCAATTGTAGTTCCGGGATGAGTCCCAGGGTCGAGGACCCACTACATCATCAGTTTGAGGGCGAGGCCCACATTATCAGCGGTATTGGGATGCGTCCCAGGGTCGAGGCGCCCCCGTTGTTGGTTACAGTTCGGGGATGCATCCCAGGGTCGAGGGCCCACTGCATCATCAGTTGTAGTTCTGGGATGCGTCATAGGGTCGAGGACCCACTACATCCTCAGTTTGAGGGTGAGGCCCACATTGTCAGCGGTATTGGGATGCGTCCCAGGGTCGAGGGCCCCCGTTGTCGGTTTCACTTCCAGGATGCGTCCCAGGGTCGAGGGCCCACTGCATCATCAGTTGTAGTTCCGGGATGCGTCTCAGGGTTGAGGACCCGCTACATCATCAGTTTGAGGGCGAGACCCACATTGTCAGCGGTATTGGGATGCGTCCATGTGTCGAGGGCCCCCATTGTCAGTTGCAGTTCCGGGATGCGTCCCAGGGTCGAGGGCCCACTGCATCATCAGTTGTAGCTCTGGGATTTGTCCCAGGGTCGATGATCCACTACATCATCACTTTTAGGATGTGTCCCAGGGTCGAGGGCCCACACACATCAGTCGCAGTTCCGGGATGCGTCCCAGGGTCGAGGGCCCACTGCATCATCATCAACTCAGTTCAAAGCAGCAGGCAAGTCAGGTGGCAGCTGGCGAGCCAGGTAAGTAAAAATGTATTGCATAACTTTGATAGGATTGTCACTGTTACACACTGCACAAGTCCAATCAAAGTGTGGGCGATTGTAGGCACTGCATTTTTGCATATAAGTCCCTATGATGAGTCTCGTACGGAGACACTCCTCTTTAAGTCGTGGAAGCCTTGGGAATCGGACGTCGGAAGGGAAGAGTCAAGAATTGACATTTTTGTTGGATTTAATTCGCTGGATTAGCTTTGGGTTCACTTGTTGGACCTCTGTTTCAAAACACATCCTTAGCCCAAAACCCCGCAAGACACAAACCAAGCCCAAAACCCCGCAAGACACATACCAAGCCCACACACTACTAAACCACACACCAAGCCCGACAATCAGACTTAAGCCACACGCCCACTCACCATCCAAATTAACAAAAAAACACATATTAAACATGAATAAATCAAGTCAAATCCCCTTCCAAAATTAAAGAAATCTCATCAAATACTTTCCTAATCCACTTAAATTACATTCCCTAATTAAAAGATACAAACCAAATCATATCCCTAACTAAAAGAGAAGAAATCAAATTAAAATAAAATCACTTCCCTAATTAAAAGATTTCCTTATCCCATACTAATTTAAAAGATATTCCCTTTAATGCACAAATCCTTCTCCTTCTCAAACAAGGAAAGTCCCCATCCCCTTGCCTATAAAAAGAACCATTCACTAACACATCTAAACCTAGAGCTCATACACACAATATTCTCACAAGAAACAATCAGAGCACATTCACACAAATCACAAGAAATTATGCCCTTCATTGCACTCATACACTCCCCCTTGGCCATCACCATTTGCCGTCCATAAGCCTTTCCCATTAACGCACCATGCATCCAGCCGACCTTCCACGCACCTGCTAACCTCACTCAAAACCATTCACGCATTAGCCACCTAAAACCTACTCACGTAAACAGCTCTCTGACCTAGCACAATCAACGCACCAGCCTCCACTCACTAGCCCCCTAACCAGTCAACAAAATCAGCGCCACATAGCCCTTCATCCAGTAAACTTCATGTACATAACCTCCTCCACAAACAGCCCAAATAGCCGCTTATCATCACTCCAAACTGCATGGATAAAGAACCCTAATAGCCGCATATCATCACTCCAAACTACACGCAAACTGCCCTCTCTGCACTACTAAAAAACTGAACACACGAACCCCCTTACTTCCCAGTTCAGCCATACCATAAAACCCCCTAAATAACCGCATATTAGACCCTTAAAACAGTCCAAAGACCGCAGCCCTTAACCCTCTAAAAACCGCCAAAAACAGTCCCCTATTACCTTAAAATAGTGACCAGAAAAGTACAACAGCAACAGCAGCGAAACGGAGCGAAAACAACAGCGAAACAACGAGGAAAAATGTTGGGTTAGTGAACCAGAAAAGTTATGGAACATCAACCCTTCCGACGGCCGTGTAACGCGCTTTCAAGAGACGACAAAAGAGGTTAGACATGAGGGCACCTTTTTTAATTATTATCTTTCGTTTCTTTATTTATTTTAATATATTATCGCATGAGAGTCGTTTGTTGAGGCATGATGTGAATTCCGGATGAACGGAATGCGTGTTCTCTTTTGTGGTATATCGGATGGAAACCCGGACGTAAATTCCGTAGCCGAATCCAAATGGACAGTAGTTCGGTTTACACTCGGGATACAACGCCACGTACCACTTGAGAGACACACCAAATTTCGTTTCTTCCAACCATGTATTTGAGCATGATTAGGTTGCTAGTACGTTATTTATCTTTGTAAGCATGATTTAGTTTAGTATGTTATTTATCTTTAAGCATGATTTAGTTGTTTATTTTTAAGCATGATTAGTTATTTATTTTGCGTGTGGAATTTTCATTATGTTTATGTTGTTATTTGTTTTCCGCATTAAATGATTGAAGCATGTTCATGGGACTGCCGTGTGTTATTGTGTGTTTGCCGTGGTGATAACTTACTTTTCAAGCATGCAAACTTAGACATAGGATTTATCTTTAAGATATAGGTTGTTCTTGAGCATGTTGCATAGATTCGGTTAGTTTATTGCACAAATCACATCATTACAAGTGACATAAGTAAATGACCATTCCGAACCCAACGGTTTGAGGTCTTCCCTTGCGAGGGGTGAGTGCGGCCTTAAATCATATTTTCCCAGTTAACACTGGGTGGCGACTCCATGTTATTTCTCTGGTTTAGTTCCCCGCGAGCTATTCTGTACTCCCAACTAGGCCGCGAGCCTAGAACAGCGTCGCCGATTTCTGTGTCCTACACCCGTACCACGTTCTCACCGATTTACAAGACATGGTTGGCTTCTAGCAAAGCACCATGCCTACCCAATTCTCCAGAAATATCTGGGAGGAATATTATCTGTATCAGGCATAGTAATACTTTTTAATGCGTAATACGATCCATTATCGGATGTCACATGCTAGGCCTTGGGCTGGCTCTGTGTCCGCCCCGTACGAAGAATATATTGGATCACGAGTAACTAGTCTCTATAATCGGAAAGTCATGACCCAGTTATACTTTCCCGATAGCTGTAGCTTTTAAGAGTACTATTAATGTATCTTGTGTGACCATAATCTCCATATGACTAAAGTGATACTCTCATATTGACATCACATCCAATACACTACGATTCACAGTAAACCCAGTACAGGCGTACACATAACCTATTAAAGCTCTGGACGACCAATACCAAAGTAAACTGATTGTCGTAAGTATTAGCGACATAAGTCTCAGGTTAAAGATCACATACACCTACCCTGATTCGGATTCCCATAGACATATAGTCATACTACCAATGAGATTCTGAGGGGTCTATCCAGAGCGAATTGTTCTCGGTCCAACTGCTAACAAAACCTCTTATCACGCTTGCATAAGTATCCAATACTTAAACATATGAGAACTATGCCGTTAAGCTTCCATAACGCGCACAAGTGTAATACTAGTCTATTCCGTATTATCGATGTCCAGTCTCGATAATACTACGACTATGGATATTTAATGATTAAACCGTTCGTGGATTAATAATGTCTCATATCTTATTAATCTGATTTAATCATAAGGACTTTTATCATTAAATATATATCCAAGTAATCCAATTACAATAATGATAAAATAGCAATTTCCTTTTGTCACATAGTTAATTTGTACAAAAACACAATATTTATTACAAATGGTGATGCTATGGGTCATAATTGTCCAACACATATTCCACGACTTAAATTCTAATTGAGTTTCTCCATTATAGAACATCGTAGGAATCGCAATTCCCTTCGACGAGTGGCATATCACCAGCCAAACTTCAAACCAGTGAGTGGAAACTTTTCTTTTAAGTTAACTTTCATTATGTTATTGTTCATATCAGACTTACTTTTCACTTTTATGCGTTAGCCAAGTTCACTATCAGTTATATTTTGTTTAGCATATTTTGAGAAATGGTTTAGAAAAGAAATGTTTTCAAAGCATGAGTTTTATGTTTTTGAGGCATGGGGAAAAAACCCACCTTAATATATAACTTGATTCATATATGGAATTGACGGAGAGCACATGTTCACATGTAGAGAACTGGGGAGACAACAATACGTAACACCCCCAAATCCTAGTTCAGGACTATGGATGAAAAATGCCCATAGATCCTGGATTCAGAGCTTGGAGGGTAGCATAGATCCGCACCCCCAGTTCTAGTTCAGTGGCTTGGGGGACGGCGATTCGTAACGCCCCAAGACCACTAGTTTCAAGGACATGTAGTGGCATGTTTTAGAGGATAACGATACGTAACGCCCCAATGTCATGGATTTTCACTCCTGGCTCGAGTTAGGTATATGGGGGGCGGAGATACATAACGGCCCCATACGTCAGGTTTTTAGAAACAAAGATCAGTTTTCAGAAAAAGTTTTCAGACACAGATTTCAGAGAAAGTTTTCCAGAGAAACGTTTTCTATAAATAATTTTTTTTAGAAATAGCAGTTTTATAAGAGAATCTCAGAAAAGATAAGTTTTACAAAAGAGATTTCAAACAAGATTTTTACTAACAGAGTTCAGAGATTTCAGACAAGAAAAGAGTTTTTATACAAGCTTATTTCCTGGGAGGACTTTGATGTTAGGATCAAGCATTTTCATAATAGTATTTCAGTTTTCATTTTAAATCGTCCACTCACTTAGATCGTTCAAACGGTCTAACCTCCCTTACTCCCAGTTTCTCTGTTTTGCAGGTATTCCGGAGGACGAGCTCGAGAGGATGGATACTGATGGCAGTCACTAGAGGGTTTGGTCCACCAGGTCGAGTCAGAGTTCAGTTCAGTCAGTGTCAGAAGATGTCATGTAACACATAATTGGTTTAATAAAGTATACACATGTAAGGAGTTATAAGTGTTCATTACTAAAGTTGAGATGTGTAGTGAATTTTAGTATTTAGTTAAAAGCATTATGCATTTATGATGTTAAGTTGGTCAACGGTCCCGTATATGAGTTTATACATGAGATGAGTTTCACAGTTAGAAAGTCAGTGACTCAGGGGGATAGTACGGCTTATTCCATGCCGGTAACATATCCCGGATCGGGGATGTTACAAAGATAATAAGGCCAAAAAAAATACAGAATAAAATCATGTTATGAATCATGATGCATAACATTAAATATTGAAACTACCAACGTTCTCATAAAGCATTAAATTTTTGTTTTAAATTAAAAAAATTATTCAAATCAGGGAATCAAAAGTTTATAATACTGAACAAGAAAAATAAACGTGAACATTATAAACCAATAATCAATACATAATCAGGACGGATACCCAGATCACCAATTCAACTAGAGTTCACATTGGCACAGAGAAAGTGAAAAGGCCATGCATACATACCTGAGGGAAAAAAAAAATCAAACTTGTGAGTAATGCTTGAAAATGCAGGTGAGTTTAAAAATTTGAGGATCTGGCACAATAAAAATAAGGACTTCAGTGTCGAAACATATCGACGCTAAAAGAAAGAATAATGACACTAAAGGTTATTATAGGCTAATTTTTCCGGCGTTAAATTTCGACGCCAAAATGTGAACGGGAAAGACAATTAGCATCGAAATATCGAATTTCGACGCTAAAGTATAACGTTTTTCGTCCAAAAACTTTCAACGAAAAATGATATTTTTTTGCCGTTAAATTACGTATTTGGCGACGAATATTTTCGACGCCAAATAATTTTGTAATTAATAGAAAACTTATTTATTTTTTATTTTTGCGTCGAAATTTTCTTATGCCCCTTAGAGTCGAAATATTTCAACACTAAAGGAGATAAAATATTAAAATATAAATATTATTTTATCATTTTTAGCGTCGAATAATTTGACGCTAAAGGGTATAAGAAATTTATTATTTAAGGTACCTTTTGCTTCGAAACATTCGATTTTTTTAAAAAAAAATTATTATAATAAAAATTATTTTACCGAATAATAGTAAAATTATTTTTGTTCTTATAAATTTAAAAAATTAAAATATAAAAATAAATTAAATTTATAATTAAAATTTATTAAATGAAATAAATACGTAGTTTATTAACAATCACTGCTGCTGTGAATGTTTATACAAATGAAAATAACAATTGCTACTGCTGTGATGGAGGGGCGATCGATCCCGATGCAGTTTGTCCGAATGAGGCTTCCAGCATCTGCCTGAAAGTCCTCATATGCTGGTTGAACTGTTGCAGCTTCTTCTGGTTGTCCTCCTTGACCTGTTGTAGCTTCTCATGGGTCTTCTTCAACTCTTCTTTAGTATTGTTCAACTCTTCCTTGGTGCTGGCTAGCTATTCTCAAAGGCACGGCTGAGTATGAGAAGAAACAGTAGTGCGTCCAGATGACGTCGGCTTCTTACGAGTGCCAAGTCCGATGTTGTACGTTGTCTGGTTCTTAAAATCCAATTGTGACAACTCCTCATCTCGTAGAGGGTCGGACTGTAACACTCCGCCAGAGACAGGATACTACCGGCAGAAGACAGGATTAACCCATCTCCATAAGCCTCTGAATTTACCGAAAATTCGGTATGATGTATTCTAAAACTGGATAACCCGGATGTCAGTTCAGCACCAAAACGAACCTAAAATTAACACCATATATCAAAATAGACCTCGGGTCCATACCAACATATCAAAATCACCACCTAAGGGCTCCGTGCCTATATCATCTATCAACACTCCAAGGCTCAATGCCCACAACATCATCATCATCAATCAAAACATTTACTTAATATATATATATATATATATATAAACCACGTGCTCAGCACGACTAACAAAACAATAACCAAAATATCCTAAATTTCTTAAACCTCTATAACTTCTCCTAGGAGACTTGCGAGGGTGACTGTCGCTTGGGTGGTCCGCGTTTCGAGCATGACTTCCAAAGCTGAAGTGGTTGACCCATTTAGTAACCAACCTGCAACACTAGCAAACTGGTTTTTTGTGAGTTATAAAACTCAGTAAATAACCATACTAGTAAAATAACAAACTAGTCAAGTATAAACTTTAAACAATCAAACAAATGAAACATATCAACAGTTTATCGGAATTACTAAATTATTACAGGTTCAGATTTTATTAACTTGTTATTATCCCTTATACTTAACCAATGTCAAGCTTTCATATTCACATATCTACACATGCGATTATCTAATAGCTAACATCTAAAGCATACAAAGCAAAGCATGAATACCATAGAGTACATCGTTTAATATCAAATACACTTCAATCAGATGAAACATGAAGTCACATATATATATTTTTATCACAATTATCCATCTTTCAAATATCATCAAATCGGTAACTCAAACAAGTTGTCTTCTATTCGGATACAACTATCTTCAATACCAAAACAAACTTACTTTAACTCTTGACAGACTTTCTTCAATACCAAAAACCTCATGATAACTTAACATTCGTACCTCTTTCACAATATACGTATATACAATACAAACTTAACACAAACATTCTATAACATCTTATGGTCACACTAATTTACATGTCATTATTTCATTCCATGCACACATACACCATCCATACATATCACATGATCTATCATACACATATAATTAAGCATACATTGTTGGGGATTTAGCGCGGGAGCAGTGAAAGCGCGTGGTTCAAGCGAAATCGTAATTTTAAAATTTTTTAACTTACCGAATAAATTATTCTAGATCCAATATGAAAAATTCATTCATATTTCAAATAAACATAGTTATTCGATATCAAATAACGACATAAATAAGTTAGAAACACTATGAAAGTTTTACGAAAAATATTTTTCCGCAAAATGACATAAAACGTCTTTTTGTCCGAACCGACCAACCAATATACATGGGGGCTGCCCAGGTCAGCCCCAATAGTACTTTGGCAATTCATGGGCTACCCAAACAGTGACTAATTCACTGTTTGGACAGCGGACACCCGGTAACGCCATTTTTCACCGTTTTCGTATATTTCAACTCCAAAAAAATTTCCGGCAATTGACATTTATACAACATACTTTTCATCACCAAAATCACAGAAATTCCAGATCTAATTTGGTAACCAAAAATATCATTTTTCATGCTTTAAATTCAATTTTTACAAGATTAATCAAATTAATCTTACAAAACTTCAAAATCCCTAAGCTTGTTCTTGATTTTTCTTTTCTTTTTTGTCTCTCAAATTTGGAACCCATTTTTGGGAGCTAGCTTTCGGCAGCACCATTCTTGGCAAAATAAAGAAAACCTTTTCTTTTTCCTTTTCCCAAAAGTCACGTGAATGGTTAGGGAAAGAAAAGTCAATTTTTTTCACTTATTAAAAGAAAAACAACTTTTCCTTTTATATATCAAAAGTGGCGTGAGAGTTGGTGGGAAATTTGGCCATTTTTTGTCTAAAAAATATTTTTTAATCATATTAAAAAACACTTGGTAATAAAGTCAACACTTGGCTTAATAAAAAATATATATTACATTAATATATATTAGACAACAAATAAACATGTTACACTTGTAAAGTGAAAAGTAAATTGTCTAATTCATTAATTAGATAAATTATTTATTTACTTTTAAAGTGTCATGCTATCATTTATTAATAAATGTGTATCTAATCTAATTATGTATCAAAGACAAATACATATTAAAATGACCAAAATTTTCCCGGCATGTGTAAATTTGTTTACCGATTCAACGATTCGAACTAACTAATTTAATTCGATAAAATATTAGGAATAGTCGGTATTATTCATAACGCGTTGCCCAAGTGCTCAACGAGTACACTTCATATTGTGAGACTCTCTAAGTTTAGGTTTATCTGTCACATAATCCAATTTCGTGTCCATAATTCACCCACTCATGAATTATGACGACCACGAATAATCTCGATAAACTATGCAAGTCGAGGTCATTGCATACGTATAATCCCTCCGTCAAAGGCTATCAATATTATATCGGGGATATAGATAAGAACGTCAAATCCCTAAGGTATAATATAGTCAACTTTCAAATTTATGATCTATAAATAACACTCGGAACTCGCTTCCGATGTATACCATTACCATGGATTTACTAGATCGTAAATACGTACATGATACCTATGCCATGTACACATGACTGACAGATTCTATCTGATACTCACAGGATATCATGAGCATCAGTCCACACCCAATGAATAGGCGGAGGTATGATCTAAATAGATATGTGACGTGACTGCCATCAAAGTGTGGAGGATATCTCATATATCCACAGTGGTATCTCAAGTCGAAGGACCACTATGATACTCGACTCGAGAAGATTCCTATTGACGTTGGTTTACCATCTATTAGGAAATCTTCAATGATTCGTTCAGTGTTTATCAAATAAACACCTACACGTTTATACGAGTCTCCCAAGACTCATTCTTCATTGGGATAAACCATCAGACCAAGTCTCGATATACGACATGTACTGGTCTCGGTGGATTTTACTAACCGACCCATGTCAGTAAATCTTGATCAGGAGCTTTATTTGATAATATACTTCTAGTACTGATACTTCCCAATGTCAATTACAAACTACTTTGTAACTGCGCACTACAAAATATATTATCGGGTTTTTGTCAATTATATACATATCATTAAATCATATTTAGTTTCAATCTAATCGTAATTAGATCGAATATGTATATAAAAGCAAGAAGTATTACCATAAATAAGTAATATTATGGAAAACAAAATTGTTCGTATTCATGAATTGGACATAAATACGATTTGGATTGGCACTCCGAGCACCAACCCTAACATACACAACACTCAAGGCATCCAGGAACACACAATCAAGACAACACATACAAATGAGCTGGCTCACAAATACAATGCTCGTACGAGACTCATTACCTATTTTAGAATAGGTATGGGATAAATGTCGTCCGAACAAATTCCTAACCAGCTCAACTGCTATACCATGAAACAATCAACCAATTAAACATACACATATGACATATCACAAAACAGAACTCATATCACGATTTCTCATATACAAACATATACATGACAAACATTGCTTTATCATTTAGAATCTGCATACACATACGTATATATATCAAACATATGAATACACTCGTTACTTTGAATTCTGATACCATGACCTTTACAATCCTCATATTCTTTACTTATGAATAACAAACTTGTCCCAATGACACACATCTACACGTGCTAATACAAATTCAGAAATCATGACTTATTCTCTTTACCACTATATACTCAAATTTTCTATAGCTTATCATAATTTACATATTCAAATTCATGTACCAATGGTTATTCATATACTTATTCATTTACATATACAGACATACTGTTACATATGCATACTCATTCACATATACCTATGCATACCATTTCGAGTTCATACATGAATACATACTTATAGACATTAACCTCATCTAACATCTTACTTCATACCACAATGGTAACATAAACATCCATACCTGTGGAGGTCGATTACCTTAACCATATGTAGTCTCTAACTCGTTACTCCAAAACCACCTTTTAACTATCTTATTTTATTCGAATTCACCAACTCAAGTTCTCATCGCATGGGTTACTTAGTTTCGCGAGCACTCCAGGTCCTAGTCAAAAATATAAAATCATCAAGCACCGTAATGGAAACAGTTTCTAACATCTCGACAGAAATAAGGTTTACAATTTTAAAAACATCAATATCATTTTCGAGCATCGAGACGGAAATATAATATCAAGCACCTGACAGAAACATATCGATGAATCTAAAAATATGAAAACGTGAAACAAGCGTCGAGGCGGAAATATTTTCTTTATCCTTTATAATCAAAATCAAAACATCTTAAAACTTCATTTCTTTCTCTTCCTTTCTCTTTTCAAAACACTTTTATGCCAAAAATCAAATAACAAATTTTTCAAAACATGAGTCAAAATATCAGTTCACAATTCAGACTATCAACATCATAGAATTACTCATACCTCAAAACACCTTAAATTAACATCACTTACATATACATATATCTATATAAACCACCTACTTTAACTTAGTGACTTATACCAGACATATATTCATAGTACACAAACATATAAAGATAATCCAAATCACCTATATCAATCAAAACCATAACATATTATACCATATACCAAAAATCAATTAAAGTCAAGTTACAAACATGAGACCTATATGATCTATACGTAACAAAAAACTTACTCAGATGATCGGATACCCTGTAGCTGCAGTCACCGACACCCTAACCTTTGCTCTGATATCATAACTGTAACACCCCGCTAGAGGCAGGATGCTACCGGCAGAAGACAGGATTAACTCATCTCCATAAGCCTATGAATTTATCAAAAATTTGGCATGGTGTATTCTAAAATTGGATAACCTGGATCTCAATCCAGCACTAAAACGAACCTAAAATGAACATCATATATCAAAATGGACCTCAGGTCCACACCAACAAATCAAAATCACCACCTAAAGACTCCGTGCTCATATCATCTATCAACACTCAATGGCTCAGTGCCCACAACATCATCAATATCATCATCAATCAAAATATTTACTTAATATATATATATATAACCACGTGTTCAGCACGACTACAAAAACAACAACCAAAATATCCTAGACTTCTTAAACCTCTATAACTTCTCCCAGAATACTTTCGAGGGTGACTGCCGCTTGGATGATCCACGTCTCGAGCATGAATTCCAAAGCTAAAGTGGTTGACCCATCTAGTAGCCAACCTGTAACACTAGCAAACTGTAGCGATTTTAGGGGGCAAATCCAGGTAACGCAGCGGAACATGAAAAATCAAAATTTTTCAATTTCAACAATTTTTCTTGGGCAATTAAAATAAACTTTTTTATTCTAATTACTCAATACTTAAAAAATGAAATTTTTTACCAAAAAATCATATTTTTCTTTAATTGTCGAGAGACCCCACATACTTTACATTTTGATCATTTTACGTAATCCTTAAATTATCAAATACAAATTTTAATGATTCCAAATCAGTCCCAAAATGATTTATACATGTCCAATACATCAAAATACAAAACAGAACTCAAAAGCCACAAAATCCCCAAATTGCCGAGAAGGCCATAAATTTTCCAACTTGTGCATTTTGGTTCAATCTTGTTCAAAACAACATTAGATGATATCCAATCAACACCAAACTAAATATACATCATTACACAACACATATATTAATAGGCCCAAATTTGGAAAGGGTATAAATCCTAATTTTACAAACTAATCATATTAATCAAATTACACCAAATTAAAAAAATCCAATCCTTTAATCAAGTCTTTATAACAACAAACAAGTCTCACCACTTTTAAATATCTCTAGAACAATTCTAGGTCATCAATGAGTGGCCTAACAACTCTATAATGGCAACATGATCATCAAATGACCAAAAGAATGCTTACTAACTCCTTATAAGTTTTTTTCAACATCATACATGTATACACCCATCATCCATGCTTCCAACCATAAAAAACACAAACAAGAAAGAGTACAAAAACTTAAGAACTACACATGTTGTAGCCAATAATAAAAGGAACAAATTTCCCTCGAATAGGTTGTTGGAAATACTTACTAAAATCCAAGCAACCTTTGATTTTCTTCTTGTTTCTTCTCTTTTTCTCTCAACCTTATTTTATTATATTTTTGGAGGCTTGAACTTGTATGAAGCAAAGGGAAAAATATAACACTTATATATCTAGGTCAAGTAGCCTAATTTTGTAAAGGAAAAATACAAGATATTTTTCTAATTTTCAAAACAAAATATCAAGCAAGTCAAATGTCTTTTTAACACCTTTAATTAAATGGAAAATTCAAAATTATATACAAATTAATCATTTCCAAACTTTATCATAATAGTAGATATTTATATTTTAATTACTTTAATCATTCAACAATTAAATAAATAATTAATTAATTAAATATAAATATCTCAAATATATGTATTATATTTACTTTAAATATCTAAAATATATATTAATGATATATATAAAATATCATAATTTGACATTTAGTTAATGTTTATTTAATAAAATCATACATTAAATACAAATATACATTAATTAGGAAATAACCAAACGGTCCATTTGCATGTATCTTTCGTTTAACCGTTAAACGATTTAAAAATAATCAATATTATTCATAAAAGTTGCCCTAGTGCTCTACGAGTGTATTTCATTAGTGAGACTCTCTAGGTTCAGACATATCTATCATGAA
Organism: Zanthoxylum bungeanum; assembly: GCA_019454045.1. NCBI lineage: Eukaryota > Viridiplantae > Streptophyta > Magnoliopsida > Sapindales > Rutaceae > Zanthoxylum > Zanthoxylum bungeanum. The sequence continues at coordinate 162,703 of SKCR01017126.1, forward strand.
ATCCAATTTCGTGTCCATAATCTACCCACCCGTAAATTATGACGAACACGGATAAACTCACTGAACCATACAAGTCGAGGTCATTGGATATGTATAATCCCTCTGTCACAGGTATCCGGATTATTCTAGAGATATAGATATAAACGTCAAATCTCTATAGATATAATCACGTCGACGTTTCTATGAGCAATCTATTAATAACTCTTAGAACTCGCTTCTACAGTGTACCACGGGCCCATGGATTTAACAGATTACAAATTCCATATTGAATACCTATGCTCTGTACACATAGCTGACAGATTCTATCTTGACACACAAAAGATATCTTGAGGATCAGTCCACACCTAACGTATAGGCGGAGGTCTGACCTTAATAGGTCAGTGACATGACTGCCATCTAAGTGTGGAGGATATCTCATATATCCACAGTGGTATCTCAAGTCAAAGAATCACTATGCTACTCAACCCGAGAAGATTCTTATTGACGTTGGTGTAGCATCTATTAAGAATCTTTGATGAATCGTTTAGTGTTTATCCGCTACAAATACCTACACATCTATACGAGTCTCCAAGACTCATGGCTCATTGAGAAACCATCAAAATTTAAGATTCCAGTATACAGCATGTACCAGTCTCAACGAGTTTACTTTACTTACCAAGTAGTGTAAACCTTGACCAGGAACTGTCTAAGAATGACAACGTCATGATACAGCTCAATGTCAGTTGCGACGCTTTTGCAACAGTATCGTAACTAATCATTCTAATGTCAATTACATCTTTACCATATATAAAGAGATGTTATATAAAAGAAACTATTTATTTTATTTATAATAAAATGTTACATAAGTATTTACTGGGAAATACATAAGAAAATTGGCGCTCCGAGTACCGACCCTAACAAATTCTCCCATTTGCTCTAGTGCCAATATCGATTGTATCTAATACCCATCGACTTCATATATTTATCAAATAACTTCGGCGGAATGGCCTTGGTAAGCGGGTCTGCTATATTATCTTCACTCGGTACCTTGCACACGACAATGTCCCCTCGTGACACAATCTCTTCGAATGATATGGTACTTTCATTTCAAATGCTTCTACTTCTGATGCTCCCTTAGTTCCTTTGCTTGCGCAATGGCTCCAGTATTATCATAATATAACGAAATCAGATTCTCGATACTTGGGACTATTCCCAATTATGTGATAAAGTTCCTAACCTATACAGCTTCCTTTGCAGCTTCAAAAGCTGTAATATAATCCGCCTCTGTGGTGGAATCAGCTGTTGACCCATGTTTGGAACTCTTCCAACAAACTGCACCTCCGTTAAGGGTAAAGGCGAATCCTGATGTAGAATTTCTATCATCGGTATCCGATTGGAAATTGAAATCCGTATACCCATTAACTTGTAGTTCATTTCCTCCATATATTATAAACTTATCCTTAGTACCTTTAAGATACACTACAAGAAAAAAGGCCTTTACTGACACTAAGGTTAGTGACACTAGGCTAAAAGTGTCAGAAACGACGTGTAAATGGGCCTATTTCCGTGTTTTTCACTTAAATATCAATAATTACTGACACTATGGTATCAGCGATTTTAGTGTCAGTAATTACTATTACAATAGTATCAGTAAGAAATAAATAAAAAAAAAAAAACGCGTAGTCGTCTGGAGTCGAACCAACACCTCCAGACGTGATGAGTGATATTCACGTCACTCATTTGACACACACACTTAGCCCTTTATCTTTCTTCTCACCACGAAATTTGCCCTAGCCCACTCACTTCTTCTCACCGATTCCAGACAATAGCAAACCCCCTTCTCGCTTTAAAATTACTTTAATTCATTTGACTATCTAGCTCGTATATCAACCTATTAGGTGCATAAAGAACAAGAATTTGAAGCCCTAAATCTCCCTTGTGTTAAAAATAGTAGGATTTGAGGGTTTAGGTTTCTTCAATTTTGAAGCTTGCCAGGCGATCCCTAATCCTGCTAAAGTCGAAATGGAGAAGGAAGTTGTTGAGAGTAATTCATCAGTCAATGACAGCACCAGCACCCAGAGCACAAGCTCGTCCACAGATTCTAGGTGTATTGAATTTCCGAACAAAGAAATCAATAGAGGAGTAGCAGAGGCATAGGTAAGTAGTTTATTGTGATGATTTCATTGAGTATTGGGTGTAAATTTATTAATTGCTTGGGTTTTAAATTTTAATAAGTTAATAACGAAAATAAAGTATGTACTTTGGGTAAATGAAAATCTGAAATTTAGATTTTGGCCATGGAGTGTTGCTGTGTTAAGAAAAATGTAAATGAAAGAAGAAATATGGTGAAGCTCTCGGCAACTGCCTTGGAAGGGGGAAAATGTCTCGGCTATGGCAGTTTGTACGAGGATGGCTGTGTTCTTTGTATTGGAATTAAAGGTATTAGGAGATTAGAAGGTCTGAGGATGTGGTAGGGCAAGGTTAGGTTGTTGATTATTCAGGTTCAATGGGAGAAACAGATTCTGATCTGGTACTACTGTAAAATGTGGGGGTTGATTTTGTTTGATTAAAATGAGAGGGGCTGATTTTGCTTGGTATAAATACTTATTGGAGAGAAATAAAAAGTTTGTAGTTCTGATTCGAGTATTAATATGAGAGAAACTATAGATTTAGGTAGCTAGAAATATAAGATGTTTATAAATTACTGGTGAGAGTAATAGATTGCGAGCTAATTAATATTTAATTTCAACTAGCGTAAGTATAAGGCAGCTGCACAAACAAGAAAACAAGATAAGAGTCCATACATGCAAATGTTTTTTATGCTTGTTAAGAGCTGTTTTCCGAATTTGATAAAGATTGATTATGACATACCAATTTTTGGTATTACTTGGAAGTCATACTTAGACAAAGCAATTTGCGAAGAAATCATGGATTTTAAGGAGGTCTCAAACTGTGCTATTAATATATGGATCAAGTATGTTTTCTTTTACCTCTTTCTTCATTTGTTCTAAATGTTTTATAAATATTTACTTTGTTTTTATGTTTATCTTGTCTTAGGCACTTATACGATGAGATGGATAAAACTGAAACTGCCCAACCAGTTCAGTTTGGAAATTTTGAGATGATACGTCCATCAAAGGTTGCTTTGAAAGAAGGACCTCAATACATTTCAAAACTGTTAGGTATGATAGAGTTGGGGCAAATCATATTGATCCCATACAACCCAAGGTAATAATTTTTTAATTTTTTTAGTATTCAATTTCAAGTTATGTAATCCAGATTTTTATTACCCTTTCTTTCTTATTTAGCTTTCACTGGGTGCTTCTTGCAATTGACATAGTACGACGCACGATATATTATCTGGATCCTAAGGGGAATAATCCTACTGATGAGTTGATGCAAATTGTTAATCAGTTAAGTTATAGTTGTTTTCTCTTTATTTTAACATTGGGTTTATTGTTGCATTATTTATATGATATCCAATTATAATTTTTTGTAGGGGAATTAGAGTGTATCAATCTTTACATTCTAATAATAAGAGCGGTAGTGTGACTTGGGTATCTGTGAAGGTACAAAGTTATGATATATATATATATATTTTTTGTGATATGCAACAATGAGAATATTTAGAATATGTCTAAATGAACTAATATTGATATGATAATTCTTTTTTATAGTGTCCAATGCAGCCTGGAAGTTTTGAATGCGGTTATTATGTGATGAAATACATGCAGCAAATTGTAACAAATGTGAACATTCTAAAAGACAATGTAAGTTAACAATAGTTAAGTTTTATCACTAGTCAATTAAGATATCTTTTCAATTAAGATATCTTACTGTTTAAAATTCTAACTTATAAATATTTTAAAGTTCAAGGGGATTAATGAGTACACTCTGGAAGATAACGCAACTCCGTGATGATTGGGCAATATATGTTGCACATATAATGACACAGTATAATGAAGAGGTAATTACAAGGACATGTTTTACAGAGGTGATTATTACTTCCTATTTTTTCACTTTAATTCATGACATATTGGGAAATCTTCTATTCTTGCAGAATACAAATGACAAGGACAACATAGCTATTGTTCGTTAAGTTAATGAAGTAGTATGGTATTTCTCTTTTCTGTAAATTAATACATTCTTGTTTCTACTTTTAGCTTAGAATTTTTTCCCCAGATTTTTTACTTCAGTGAAAGCAATATGAATCATATCTTTTATTTCAGTTTTATGCCCTGATGGGTTTAATTTGGTGGGTTAATTTGTTTTATTTGTGAGTTTTGCTAGTGGGTAAGATTGCTTTGAGACTTGAAAGTTAAAACAATCATGATGTAAAATATTCTATTAACAGTGTCTCGATGTTCTCTATGTCAGACATGAACTTGGAGATAGTTTTTTACCTGATGAAGTTTTGCCATGTTCTGATTGATACTTGTTGAAACCTTTGGGGGATATGGCACCTGTCATCTGATGTGCTTTGAGGTGCAGCATGAATGCTATGGAAGCAGTATTTGATATATTGAGATCTAACATGTTTATCTCATCTATTTTTATGGCAATTACCTGGAATGTTACATTCTAGTACATTTTGAGCTTTGAACTTTTAGTTTCCAGGAATTCCATAACGAACAACTATCTTGTCATCTTGATTTGCTTCCTGCATTTGGAAACAGTATTAGATCATGTCATCTGATAAACTTCATCTGGTTCATGAGATCCTTTTATTTCAGTTTTATGTCCGTATATATATATATATATGTGTGTGTGTGTGTGTGTGTGTGTTGTGTGTGTGTGTGTTATTGATTTGTTTGTTTTGGTGATTATGTAGCGGTATGAAAGATACAACTTGTTATTATGGATGCCATTTGGTTTTTTATATGCATGCTCTTAGGTTGTTGGTATGGTTATTGTCAATAAGTGCTTTATGTGACAAAAATTAGATTAGGGTTATATTTTGTATTTTTATTTGGATGTATTTAATGTTTTTATTTATGAAGATATCGATTTTTTTTGGAAGTCCATCTAATTCTTAACATTTGGTTTATAATTTCAGATTTTGTGCCAGATATCATATTGTTGGGGGATTGTTGCAGGCTTCTCAACAAGTATCATGAATTTTGGTGGGGGCATGACATTTTGATGGGACTTTAAGAGTAGTTTTTGAAATATATATATGTTAATTTAAAGATTGTCTATGGAGTTTTTGTATTCATCATGTGATACTGTTGAATTGATTAATACGATTAATCTATTATATTGCGAATTTTATATAAATGTAATTTTTTAGTTTTTTATTTCATTGAGTTGGTATATATATATATATATATATATATATATATATATATATTTTATGATTAATTTAATTACAAAAAATAAGAAATATAATTGTGAAATAATACGATTTTTAAATTTTAAAAGATATTGACGGATATTGATACTATAGTAACAATAATTACTGACACTAAAAATCAAATATATGCGATATACTGATACTGCAGTAACAATATTTACTGACACTATAGTATCACTAAATACTGATGATATAGTGTCAATAATTTACTGACACTAAAATAGTGTGAGAGATTACTGATACCATAGTGTCAATAATTTTCTGATACTACAGTATTAACGTTTACTGACACTAAGAATCACTGACACTAGAAACTAGTGTCAGTGATTTCTGGCTGCGGCAACACTGACACATTTATATAGTGTCAGTAAAACTCTTTACTGACACTAATTTAGTATCAGTAAAAGCCTTTTTTCTTGTAGTGATACTTAAGGATATATTTAATAGCCATCCAATGTAATTACTTGGATTTGACTGATATATGCTCGTCACACTAACTGCGAAGCTGATATCAGGTCTAGTACATAACATGGCATACATGATACTACCCAAACACGAAGCATAACGCTGATGAAATATTCTAATATTTTCATCTTCTGTTTGTGGACAAATCTTCTTTGAAAGATGTAAGCCATGTTTGAACGGTATGTTTGTTGTCTTATAGTTGCCAAAATTATACCGCTCTAAGATCTTATCTGTGTACATTGATTGGGATAACCCAATAATCTTCTTTTCTCCATCTCTATAGAGTTTTATGCCTAAGACATAAGAAGCTTCACCCAGGTCCTTCATAGAGAAATTCTTACAAAGATAATTTTTGACGCCTTGCATCATCCCGATATCATTCCCAATGATCAGGATGTCGTCAACATAGAGAATTAAAAATACCATCATACTCCTACTGGCCTTTTTATACACACAGGATTCTTCCGAATTCTTGAGAAAACCAGAAAATTTGATTATCTCATTGAATCGAAGATTCCAACTTCGTGAAGCTTGTTTAAGTCCATAAATGGACTTCTTAAGCTTACATACCATGCCCGATATCTCGCTGGATGCAAAATCTTTTGGCAGTTCCATATAGATTTCTTCATTAAGAAATCCATTTAGAAAAGACATTTTAACATCCATTTGCCAAATCTCGTAATCATGGTAAGCGGCAATAGACAATAAAATCCTTATAAGCTTTAGCATTGCAACTGGCGAAAAAGTTTCATCGTAGTCGACACCAGGTCGCTGCGTCTAAACTTTAACTACCAGTCGAGCCTTAAAGGGTTCAACCTTTCCGTCAGGCCCGCGCTTCCTTTTGTAAACTCATTTACAACAGATAGGAACAATTTCTTCAGGAAGCGGAACCAAGTCCAAAACTTAATTTTCATGCATTGAGTCTAACTCGGATTTCATGGCATCTTGCCACTTCATAGAGTCGATGTCCAACATCAATTCTCTATAGGTAAAAGGATCAGTTTCTTCAACTAAGAGAACATCAAGACTCTTTTCATGTATCAAATACAAGCTTTCAAGAGGTCTAGATACCTTTTGGGACCTACGGAGTGTTTGTAATAAAGGTTCTTCATCTTCTTGAACTTCAGGTTCCTCCGTTGGTTCGTTGGTCTCAGGTTGTACTTCATCAAGTTCAACCTGTCTATGATTACCTCATTCAGACAAAAATTCTACCTCTAGAAATTTTCCGAAGTGAGCTACAACACATTTCGATGCACGGTATCATAGAACAAATATCCTTTCGTATTTGAAAGATATCTAACAAACCTAAACTTTTGCCCTCAAGGCAAAAGCTTATTTTACTGAGCCACCCTAACGTATGCATGACATCCCCAAACCTTAATATAATTAAGATTCGGTTTCCTACCGGTAAATATTTCATACGGAGTCATATGAACAACTTTAGAAGGAATCTTATTCAAAAGATGTGCGGCAGTTAAAAGAGCATAACCCCATAAGTAATAGGGAAAATCTGTAAAACTCAATATAGATCGGACCATATCCAATAATGTCCAATTTCTCCTCTCTGACATTCCATTATGTGGTGGAGTACCAGGAGGAGTATATTGAGCGAGAATTTCATTCTCCTTTAAATAACCAGTGAACTCTCCACTCATATTTTCACCGCCTCGATCAGATCGTAGGCATTTAATATATTATCCAGTTTATTTTTCTACTTCATTTCAGAATTCTTTGAACTTTTCAAAGGTTTCCGATTTATGTTTCATCAGATAAACATAATCGTACTGTGACACATCATCGGTAAAGGTAATGAAGTATGAAAAACCATTGTGTGCAGTCTGACTCTTAGGACCACATATATCAAAATATATGAGTTCTAATAAGTCAGTGGCTCGGTGTCCAATACCCGAAAATGGGGCTTTGGTCATTTTACCCCGAATATAAGATTCACATGTTGAATAAGTTCAATAATGAGATCAGAAATCAAACCATTCCTAACCAACTAGGTTAGGCGTTTCACGCCTATATGACCTAACCTCATATGCCAAAGTTCAGTATTATTCATTTCAGATAATTTACGTTTATTAATTCCAGTATTCAAAATATCTCGAGAAGTGTGCAAAATGTAATGACCATGCTTATTTGGCAAACAAATGATCTGAATATTATTTCTATTATATAAATACAAGGAATAGTTCTTAATATTCACATGATATCCCTCTGTATCTAATACAAAAAGTGATATAATATTTGCTACGCATCCCGGTACAACATAGCAGTCATGCAGCAAAAGTCTCCCACTGGGTAAGGGAATCTCGCATAAGCCCACTACAATCGCATCCAGAGAGTCACCACTCCTGAACCGCAACTGCATCTCTCTAGATTTCAACTGTCTATTTTCCTTCATCACTTGCAATGAATTGCAAATGTGAACAGGACAAGCAGAATCTAAAATCCAACTATATGTGACAGCTTCACAAGCCAATGAGATATTAATAATGGGAAAATTAAAAGCATCTGATATTAATGCTCTTTCCCTCCTAATCTGGGCAAGGTAGTCAGGACAATTCCATTTCCAGTACCCGACCTTCTGGCAGTGATGGCATTTATCTTCAGAAGCTCTCTTGGGTTTCGCTACCTTCGCCTGCAGAGGAGTATTGAAACCTTTCTTCTTCTTTCCTTATGTATTCTTCCCATTTGACTTGGAGTGGGAAGAAGTGAAAAGTGAAGTGGGTTTCAGAAGGTGAGTCGGTACTCTCTTCTTCAAATCCTCCTCCACTATGAGAAGCATCTTATGTAACTCATGGTAAGTGCAGTGAATCCCGTTCATGTTGAAGTATATGACAAACTGGCGATACGACATCAGGAGTGAACCAAATATGACACTCTGTCCTAGAGTATCATTGAGAGGGAAATCAATGTGCCTCAATTGCTCGATCAAATCAATCAAATAAACCACATGTGTGCTCACAGCTTGTCTCTTGTCAAGTCTAGAATGAAATAGTTTTATTGCTACTCTATGAACCACGACCTATTTTTGGTTCATTAAACGATTCAATGAGTTGTATCATCATATTATAAGCATCATACATCTCAAAATATTGCCTCTTCAGTTCAGAAGACAAAGAACTTTAAATAAAATATTTAACCCTTAAATCATCATCTTTCCATTTCTGGAAAGTCTCAATCTCTTATGGTGATGCATCTTCAAATATAGCAAGGGGTAATGGACCTTCCAAAATATATCACAGCTTCTCGGATCCGAGGACAATCCTCAAATCCATATCCCGTTTTGCAAAGTTCTTAGCGCCCTTGAGCTTATTCGTATCAAGCATACGAGCAAAGGGGTTGTTCGATGGAACCGCCATCGCAAATCTATCAAATAGATAGCGAATAAACGGTTTAACAGACAAAACATTTTCATATAATATCAAAAGTATTAAATAGATCATGGATTTTTAATCTAAAAATGCTCATCCCACTATTTCATGCAAAACTGTAATCCCCAAACAGAATACATAAAAAAGCAATAATCAAATTAAATACAATAGTGAAAATGGACCCCATGAATATATTTCAGCTCACAACTTTGGCACGTTCTCGCTTACGTATATTCATTAGGTAGATAACTCATTGTCAATCACTCACCGGAGACTCATGGGTTCCGGTCCTGATCGTTTCTCATTGTGACAGCTTTGACACGTTCACTAGGAGGCGTATCAAGGTTAAACTTGTCAGTGATAAATTCAAGATACTTGTGTAACCTTATCAGCTTTGGCACGTTCAGGATTCCGCTTTCGCTTGAATTTACCTAATATCACAAATATATCCGGCACATATAAATTCCTACCGGCTATATCCACACAGTTTTGGCACGTTCTCGGATATAGTCATAGATTATTTATCCATAAGCGATATTGACAAGACGAACCAAGTAACATGCATCAAATACATATTAAATATAAAACCTTATTAACAAATAGGGATTTTCCGCAAAAGATGTTATTTAGTTTATTTAATTAAATTAAATAAACACACGCATGCATAAAGTAAAGATTAGATTAAACATTAAATTTAAAGGCATAACCATATCAAGTGTTCAAAATCATACTCGCTCTGATACCATTTTGTAGGGGTTTTATGGGGAAAATCCGGGTAACGCAGTGGAACGTGGAAAATAAAAAATTTTCGATTTCAATAATTTTTCTTGGGCAATTAAAATAAACTTATTTATTCTAATTACTCAATACTTAAAAACTGATATTTTTTACCCAAAAATCATATTTTTCTTTAATTGCCGAGAGACCCCTAATACTTTACATTTTGATCATTTTAGACCTTAAATTTTCAAATACGAATTTAAATGATTCCAAATAAGTCCCAAAATGATTTATTCATGTCCAATACATCAAAATACAAAACACAACTCAAAAGCCACAAAATCCCCAAATTGCCGAGAAGGCCATAAATTTTCCAACTTGTGCATTTTGGTCCAATCTTGTTAAAAACAACATTAGATGATATCCAATCAACACAAAATTAAATATACATCATATATACATCATTACACAACACATATAAATAGTCCCAAATTTGGAAAGGGTATAAACCCTAATTTTACAAATTAATCAAATTACACCACATTAAACAAATCCATTACTTTAATCAAGTCTTTACCATACCAAAAACGTCTCACCACTTTGAAAAAACTCTAGAACAATTCTAGGTCATCAATGAGTGGCCTAACAATTCTAGAATGGCAACATGATCATCAAATGACCAAAACAATGCTTACTAACTCAAATACATATATTAATGATATATGTAAAATATCACAATTTGATATTTATTTAATGTTTATTTAATAAAATCATACATTAAATACAAATACAAATTAATTAAGAAATAACCAAAAGGTCCATTTGCATGTATCTTTCATTTAACCATTAAACGATTTATAAATAATCAATATTATTCATAAAAGTTGCCTTAGTGCTCTACGAGTATATTTCATTAGTGAGACTCTCTAGTTTATTTCATAAGTCGTGCAAGGCATCAATTATCTCCTCGTTTGCAGCTTGGTTGTAACTATTACTCCCTTCATCGAAATCAATAAATCATGATTGAGAATTATACTGCTCACCATGATAAATCCACGTACAGTAAGTTGGTGATATTCCCGACATGTATAAATGATTGTAAACTTCATCTAACTATTTCCTTTTCCTATTCAAACAATTTATACATGGACACCGAATACAACCTTCTACATCAATGTGTTGCTTTACCGATTCCATAAACTCCATTACGATATTCAACACTCAATCTATCCACCGAGCTCATCCAATTTCTATCCATTTCAGCCAAATATCTACATATAAAAATATAATTATTAGACATTATATTAAACTCATAAACATCACCAATTCATTAATTATTTCGTTAAGCATACACATAATTAATTAATTAATTAGTTATAAAATAAACTAATCTAATTTATTAATTAATTAATTACAAAATAAACTAATCTAATTAATTAATTACAAAATAAACTAATCTAATAAATTAATTAATTATAAAATAAACTAATCTTATATATATGCATCATAATCAACTAATAACAAATTAATTAACTAACACAATGTATATAATAAAGAAAATTACTAAAAATTAAAACCCTAATTTTTGAGAGAGATTAAATTGAAATTATTTAAGTGAGAGCGATTTAAATATAAGGAAAAATAAAGAGTTATAATTTAATAAAAGATTGAATAGAAATTACTTTGTGAAAATTTGGAGTTTTGTTGATGATTTGTAGGAAAATTGTGAGTAAAAGTTGTAGAGAAGAGAAATAGTAGAGGAGAACGAAGTGTCGGTGGTTTTGGGATTTTAACAACCCCTTAGCGTCGAAAAGGTAAATTTCGATGCTAAATGATAAGCTTTTTGAAATATCCCGAGTTTTTCGGAACAGTACCGGAAGGTTTCTGAATTAAAGTTAAGGATTCGGAACATGATGGTAATCGAAAATTAGACTTTATATGTTAGAAAATAGGTGGGAATATATTTAAGTGAAGATTTATCATGTTGGAAAACGTGTGACATCGAGAATTGGTTACACGATTTCTGATTTTATCGTTATACGCGTAAAACTTTGTTGTTTTGGCTATAAAACTTTCAAAAGAACTCCGATTGTGCTGATTCTTGAACCATCAAACTCTTTTTTCGAGACGAACAACATTCACGTTGAATACTTTTCAAAATTTGCATCAGAAGGGCTTCAAAAATATGAAATTCTATAAAGTTCCATGACAGAGGCCTGAATGAAATTTTCGGGGGTCAGATTGTAATTTTCAGAAACTTATCTATATATACCCCATAGTTTCTAATAATTGCAGAAAATGCATAATGAATCAAATATCCCTCATGAACCCCCCATCCCCCTTTTGACATTATGGAGAACTTCTGTCCCGCCGGTGGCTTGTCGGCCATCATCGGCCGGCACAACAGTCTAGAAAGGAGAGTCCAGCCATCGTAAATCTGATGGTGGCTAACGGCGATGCTGATACGCTGGTGAATGGCCAGAAAGAGGAGGAAAATACGTGATAATGGGTTATCTGATCTCGGCTCATCGCTTCATTTCACGGCCCTAGCCACCCACCAAATCAAAGCTCTCGAAGAGTACTACAAGTTAGCTATGATGGATTTTTCATTCCATGCACGGTTGCATGCGAAAATGAGGAAAGAAGGTTCAGAGAACAGTAACCTATCGGCGAACAGTAGCTTCGATCGGAATTTTTTCGATTCCAGCGTATTCGTGGGATCATTTGGAGTCCGTATATGGCCTCGAAATCTCGATATGACTAAGACCTGGAGTGCTCGCGAAGCCAGGTAAGTAACCCATGCGATGAATACTTGAAAGTTGATTTATGTTCATATATATATATATATATATATATGATTGAAGTGTTTAGGTTAAGATGAAAATAGATAAGAGATGGTATTGAGAAAGAAGTACGAGACTATATATGGTTAAGTAATCGACCATCACATGTATGGGTTTCGTTATTCTATGATATGAAGTGAGTAGTTGATGACCATAATGTCAGTATGTACGTATTGATGTGTCTTGAAGTGAAATGTTCAAGGATAATGTTATGATATGTATTTTGAAAGGATTGACGAGTTAAATGGCTACATTTATGTATTGATGCATGTAACTACATAGACTCGTAATGTTATGTGTATGCATGTATTGATGCAATGGTATGAACCTGAATCGATATGAGCTCATGTATATAAATGAATATATAGAGATATAAGTATATAAACATGTATCCATATATGCACATGATGTTAAGACATGGAGATTGATAAAGGCTATGGTATTTGAATTCGAAGTAATACGTATATTTATATATTTCAACATGTGTATGTATGTGAGTTTCTGAATGATGTTTTAGACGATTTGTTATGGATGTGCTTGTGTATGAGAAGTCTTGCGATGAGTTTGGTATGCCATGATATGTATGCATGAATGTAGGTTTAATTGGTTAATGTTTTCGAGGTATAGTCGTCGAGCTGGTTAGGAATTCATTCAGACGGAATTCATCTCATACCTATTCTAAAATAGATAATGAGTCTCGTATGAGCATTGCGTGTGTAAACCAACCGAATGTATATATTGTTGGATGATATGAACTTTGATGTGTCGACTGCTATACGTGCTTCGTGGTTGCTTGCATGATGATTGTGAATATATTAGTGTGTATATATGTTTGATAGAACTCATTATATGTATAGACTGTATATGCTAATGCAAAATGAATGAATGATTTGAAACCGGTGTGAATGCCAGAGGTTCTGAAGTGTGTTTGCTAAATTGTATTAGTATATTATGTAAGTATATGTGTAAGAATTATGAAATTGTATTTGTATATATGTAAAGGAAGTGTGCTACGACATGTGTGAATGCAAATAAACCCTAAGTGTTAAGCTATTATAAAGTTGTCGTGAATAAAGAAGGTTAAAGAAAGATTGTTTTCGCATTGAAGAAAGAAGTTTTGGTATTATTGTTAGTTGTAACCGAATAGAAAGAAGTCTGTTAGAGTTATTGATTTGATGATATTTACTTTGTGATTTTGAATCCATGCTTCGTGTGCCTTGAATGTCTGGCCATTATATTGACAACATGTAAATATGAAAATTTAAGATAGGTAAGATATAAGAGATAATAGAAAGCCGATGATTCTAAATCTCGTATTAACTTGATAATTCTGAAATACTGCTAATATGATTGATTTGTATATTTGTTTGTAGTACTAGCATGGTTACTTATTAAGTTTTTATAACACACACCAAACCAGTTACTAGTTTTGCAGGTTGGCAACCAAATGGGTCAACCACTCCAACTTTGAAGTCATGTTCGAGACGTGGATCATCCAAGCGGCAGTCACACTCACAAGTGTCCTGGAAAGGGTTTAGAGGCCTAGGAGTTGTGATTGATGTTCTGTTGTTTTCGTGCTGAGTGTTGGGAAGAGGCCGCGAGTGCGCAACGAAAAATTAAAAATTATGATGCCGCTATCTCTTTGCCCAAGACCCATTTGTTTTGATTATTCTACAAGCCTAGGCATGTTACTATATATTCTAAGCATAAAAACTCATAAAACATGCAAAGAACATAAACTTAAACATGCTAACTATCATAAGAACTCTAATTAAAATAAAGAAAGAAAAAAACTTACTTGAACCGAATACTCCTTCAGTCCTCCCTCCAATCTACAAGCTTTTCTCGAACTCAGCAAGCTCTTCCACGTTTCAAAGAGCCACCCAAGTGTGTGGTCTCAAAATGTGCACACACTAAAGCCAAAACTCAACGACAAGACTACGCCTTGAGTGCACGGGTATTTTGCCCTTGGTGCTAGCCTAGGCAAATACCTCAAAACTTTTAACTTGAGATTCCTCTAGTTAATTAGACTTAAGGATCCTCAAAATCAGTGGCTTACTCTTAAACTTTAGAGTTGGTCACTTATATAAACCCAAGATATGAAAGGTTTTGGTGTAACAAATTTGTAAAGAATTCTTTGGGTTTATATGGGTGCTCCAAAGATAACAAAATTAATTAAGAATCTGATGTGTGATAAATGCTAATTTAATCTTAGCCATTGTATCTTAATTTAGTGGTTTAATGAGATTATAAAACCCTAATAAGAGTTTGGGCCGAATTGGAATTCAAAACAAATAACAAATAAATAAATAAAAATGAAGCGCCATATGCGTTTTTCTTTTATTTATTTATTCCAATTCCAAAAGTGCCCCTATCGTCATTCACCAATCCTTAAGCCACTATGGAACCTCATAAATGATATGTTCAATAATTAAACACATTGAACCATTTATGAACAATTCCTACAGCAATCATATATGCTGTTAAATTTGTATTGTGCACTGTTAACCATTGATTTCGACTTTGTTGTGTGTGACCTTTTGGGTTCCCCTCCAGTTGGACATGAAATGAATCGTGATAATTTAATCGAACATAAATTATCCTCGATTAGATGGTTGTTCGATTTCAATGACCAAGGTTGACATTTAGTAACATGCCAAGGCCCCCAAATGAGAAGGAAAGATATATACCCATTCTGTATGCGATTTACATATGATACGGTCCATCGCCTCACTGTACCCCCACCTTTTGACCTAGGGTACGGAAGGTGTCTACCCATATGGTCAAAGGTATGATGTTGATAGTGTCATGAATCATGCTAACCCAAGAATCTCACATGATTCTTCCGCTGCGGCCATAGTCTCAAGCACTGATCACACATATCAACCCGCAAACTGGAATACTACTCTTATAAGAAAATATTATCCGAAAGAGTGGCGATTCTCTGATATATCTTTACAAACTTCATGTGTTTAAACAAATGACCCAATCATACCCTTATGACCGGATCTTTTGAACCGGGGAAGGAGAATGTCAAAGTTATTTGATCCACACATAAGATTGTAAAGACCTCAAGTCTAAGGACTAGTCATACAATCGATACATGAAAGTTCTCACAGACACATGGGATAAACACTCCATGTGAAAACATTCGGAGGTCAGTTCGATGGACACAAGCAACTCATGCATCCATGTGATACACCAAGCGGACGGATCTCTGCTAGTAGCCTATGAGATCGGCTACCCCACTTAAAGGTGGATCATATCATCATGCTAGTCTCTCCGCTTTGTGAACGCCCAGATTATTCACAAAACTATGACTATGAACGTTTGAGAGTAATGATTCTCACAAGGTGTGGAAGCCATCATCTTATTACTCCAAGAGCTTTATTACAGTGTTTGATGATTCATATAATTTATGTAAGACACGTATAAAAAATATTGTCATTTTATTAATTAATGCAAAATATTACAAATACATGTATATATAGGCCATCCATAAGTTGGGTATATGGCATATCCCTTACAATCTCCCACTTGCACTATAGCCAACTAGTCTGAATCTGGACACCATACTCTCGGGTGTGTCTATCATACTTTTCTTGAGTCACCCCTTTAGTTAGAGAATCTGCAAGATTATCTTCTATGGGTATTTTCTCTATAATAACTTATTTTCTCTCAAAAATCTCCCTGATGAGATGAAATCGCCTGAGTACATGTTTGGATTTCTGGTGGGACATTGGTTCATTTGATTGAGCAATGGCGCCCGTGTTGTCACAGTACATCGTGATGCTATTCTTTATCGCGGGAAGCAATTCTAGCTCCGTAATGAACTTCTTTATCCAGACTGCTTCTTTATCTACCTTAGATGTTGTAATATACTCGGCTTCAGTGGTGGAGTCCATTGTAGTTGACTGCTTTGAGCTTTTCCAACTGACAGCTCCGCCATTCAAAGTAAACAAATATCCTGTTTGTGATCTGCTGTCATCCCTATCGGTCTGAAAGCTCACATCACAGTAACCTTGACCTTCATATCAGAATATTCTCCGTATGTCAAAAACACATCCTTAGCTCTTCTCAGATACTTGAGGATTATTTTGACAGCTGCCCAGTGTTGCTCACCAGGATTTGCCTGATACCTGCTCGTTATGCTAAGAGCATAAGAGACATAAGGTCTTGTACATAACATGGCGTACATGATCGATCCTATTGCTGAAGCATAAGGGATCATACTCATACGCTCTCTTTCTGAAGGAGTATGTGTTGGGTTTTCTAGGTCAAACCAATATCAAATTAAGCAAGAAATCATGTGAATACAACAAAGTAAGAATGCGGAAAATACTTACAATGCTCAGTTGGATGTTGAAGAGAAGTTCAAAACTTTGCCTCCATGGAAGTTGATCCAAGCTTTATTTGATGTATGTTGAGCTTCCAAGCTTGTTGAATGAATTCCAAACTCATGAGATTGTTTCCCTATCACCTTTGTATAACTCTTTGATGTGCTAGCATAAGAGATTTTGCAACAAAATCCCTTGGTTTCCTTCTTGTAACTCTCGGCCAAGGAGAGTTTGTGAGATGGAGAAGGCCATTCGGCCAAGCCAACTCCAAGAGGTAGAGAAAGAGAGAAATGGCGTGAATGGAGAGAGAGTGAAGAAGATGAGTGAATGTGTTTTGTTATTTGATTTCAAAAATCAAATACCATTTACCAATTTTCCAAAAGTTGGTACAAGTCATTATCACATCAATAAAAATGATGCTTGTGTAAGAAACAAGCAACCATCAAAATCCCATCAACTTCCATCAACCAAAAGGTGATGTGATAGACAAGTGATGTGACTTGATGTGACATGTGGGCCCCACTTGATTCAAAATCTGAGTGGGCCCGCAACACATCCCGGGCTCGGGTTCGCTAATTCCGAATTAACGAATTTTCCGTTGCGATGTAATTAAATCAAATTTAATTAAATAATTATGCCTAGCAAAATTACTATTCACGTCGCTAGCGAATTAATTCTAAATTAATTCGTTCGCCCGAATTAAAATCCAATTTTAATTCCGCGTCGAAATCTAATTTCGTTTAATATATCGAATATATTATTTTATCGATTAATTCCAAATTAATTGACAAGAACTCACTTGGGTTGGAAACCAAGCAAACCCCAAGCATCTTTCTCAAAACCCCAAGAACTTTGAATACTGATTTTGTAGGAACAAAACCCAACCAAGATCAGCCCCTAACCACCATGAAACTCACGTCCATGATAACCACAAGCATGAAATCAGATTGTATTTTGCTAGCAATGGAGACGCCACTAAGTTGCCAAGCTTAGATAAGTCAATTTGAACTTGAAAAGGGGAATCCCTCCCTTACAAGAAATTTAGCCATAGCCAAAGCTAAAAGCTTCAAAGTTTGATGAAAATGTCGTGAATGTTGTTCCAAAGAAGAAGAAAACAAAGTTTAAATAGGTTACAAAGAGAAACCCTAAAGGTGTGAATGGACAAAAATGTCCCTAAAGTGAAATTACCAAAAGACCTGAAAACTACCCAAACCATTCACTCAAGCACGTCCCCAAAAGTCTTTTCCCACCTAAAGTAGCTTAAAACAATGATTAGAAACTAATCTAACTTAAGCTAATTTGAGGTGCTTACATCAAATAGTAAATTGACGTGCTTACTCAATAAGCAAGGTTCTAAGCATAATTAAGCCTAATGGCATAGTCAACCATGCTAATTACATCATAAATAAAGTCAAAATGTCGAGCACAAATGACAAAAATGCCCCCATTGGCCGAATTCAACATAGTCCCAAAATGGGTGAAATCGGGTCAAAAGGGTGCTGGTGCTGAAGCTGCTCTGCTATGCTTCAGTCTGAGCTAATCTGGGTCAAATGAAATAGCTTGGGGACCTCTATGGTTATGCCCATATGTGTCTCTGGTGTGCACTTGACTTGGTTGCTGCAACTGGTCACATAGTTCTAAGCTAGTCCCGCAAAGGCCTCTCTGATCTTCTTTGCTCTTTGACGTGTGATTGGACCTGTTGGCAACTACATGGGTTCCTCTAAGTTGTTAGTTGCATCCTGTAATGTCTCTGGTGTGGTTGGACTCATGTCATTCCTCCTTGTTGAAAAGGATTCGACCTCGAATCTGAACCTGCATCAAAATGAGTTAAGTCAGAAACATTAAAAGTAGTAGATACGTTGTACTTACCTTGCAAATCCAGCTTATATGCATTGTCATTGATCCTTTCCAAGACTTGAAAAGGTCCATCTCCTCTCGATTGTAGCTTGGATCTTTTCCCTTGCATATAAAGCCACACCCAATTGCCGGGGTCAAACACAATGCGTTGGAAACCTATTATTCTCACTAACTCTGCCTTTCCCTTATCATTCATACTCCCAAGCTTAATAAGAATCAAAGATAATAAATCCATAGGAGTTAAAGAATTAGAATCATAATTAATCTCATAAGGCAAGTAAAAACTAGAAGGATGAATGCATCTATTATATGCAAACTCTGGCCCCGCTATTGCGTCTGTGATCTTCTTAGCTATTTGGCATGTGATTGGGCCTGGTTGCAATTGCAAAGGCTCTAATGTTCCTTGGGTGACTGCATTCATGTCAAATGCTGTCCCTTGGATCATGTCATTCTCCCTCTCTTGAAATGGATTCGTCCTCGAATCCGAACCCGGATCATAGATAGTTATGACAAAATCAATTGGACGATGATATTGAAATATAAAAGAATCATACTTGACCACTTGTACCTGCGATGAAAAAGCATATAACAATAGAGAAAATGTTATGGAAAAACTTCACTACCACATCTACTTTCTTTTCACCAGCTCTCACAGCTTCATCATCACTCATGGCCACTATCTCAACCATACTTGCAAAGACCTCCTCACACACCTGGTCAACTTCACTATGTTTTTCAACCTCAAGCACACTACCTCACAAGTGTTTACTCCCTCAATGCTCACAGTCTCACAAGCATTTTCACTCACCATGTCACTTATAACACAATTCACAACATTCAAGGCCTCACAAGTGTTTTCATTCGCTATGCACTCAACATCACAAGTGCTTCTCACTTCATTACAAACAACTTTAATAGTTTTTGGTTGTTGAGTACTCTCTTCATTCACTGCATATTTAGTTACCTTCCAAGTCTTTTTCCATTTCTCATAAGATCTTCTATAATCACTCATAATATCTTGGATATCACTTTTGAAAGTATCCAAAACCTCGATCTTATCATCAATAGTTAAACTTGGACCTGTCATCTCAACACTAAACAAACATATCAGAAATAATAAAAAGCAAAACAAATATGTAAATCCTCACAATCTCACGTGTTTACACTCGAATGATATCACTCCACTCGTGTTTGCACTCTATTGGCTTTTACCCGATGTTGTGCTCACAATCACTGCCTTTTACCACTCTTGAGTTCTTCCTCAATTCAATTACAAATCAACTCAATTCCCAGAATGGTCAACTAAGGTGTAGTCCACAAGCTAGCAGAAACACAAAGAACCAATAATGTATATAGTGCAGGTGGAATAATGCGAATAAGAATAATAATCACGAAGACTCAATCAAAGAGACTTAAGCTAGAGTGCACGGAATAAGAAAAAAGACGAGTTAGCTAAATGCGCAAACAAACAAGCAAGCACTCAATGTGACAATTAGCCAATCTTGTTTTCACTCGCTATTGTTTTTGTCTCACTCTTTTCTTTTCTTTTCTTTTTTCCTCTTTTTTTTTAACTCTTTTTTTTTCACTCTTTTCTTTTGTCTCTCACACTCAAAGTGTATACAAAGCCAATGAAATACAATGCAAATAACAAGATTACCACATTCGGTAATTTTCAAGTTATATCCTTAGCACTTGCAATACATGTAAATACAACTCAAATGGCAATGTAACTCATATAATCAATTCAGCAATGTGGTAATGTCTACCTTTCAACTTGCAAATGAGTATAAATGATCTAGTTACAATGTAACTAACTCAATTTCCAATTCAGCCAAGTCAAATTACAAGCTAAGTAAATAGTTTTTGTAAGCAACTAGGTGATGCAGCTACTTGCCTCTTCAAGCACCTTAAAAAAAATGATTACACACAAGTTCCCATGTCAAGCTAATAATGAATTTATTGCCTCTTCACTTAATATAACAATATTTCAAGAGGTGGCAAGTGATACTTGCTTGGATACACACGAATTTAGTGCAAATTTGTTGCACTCAACCTTGCTTCACTTGATTCTTCAACATTAACAACACAAATCAGCAAGATAACAATGATACAACTCACTCCAATCACCAAATTTGGTGCATTCAGATTTGTTTCATCAATTACACATTCACATTCATCAATAATGCACTCAATCTTACTTTCTTTTCACTCAAACTCACAAGATTGTGCTAACTTCACAAGAATGCAAACAAGTAAGCTCACGTAAATGCCAAGATGAATGATGTCAATTCTGATTTTTGCAAAGTTGATATGAATAATACCTATGGAAACAACTCTAATTGCATGTATTCAACAATAGCAAGACAAGATATGTCAATAAATCTTACTAGGTCGAATCTGATCTGATTCTATTTTTTTTTTTTTTTTTTTTTTTTTAATCAAAAACACTCAAGGGCAGAATGTTATTCATGCTATTTTGATCACAAATCAACAAGAATCAGCAAGAAACAACAAGATCCTACAATGGCCGAATCAAGGTGGAAGTAAAACCTTGATGCCAAAATTAAATCAACAAAGAACAAAGATGAATACAAGATTAAACAACACAAAGGATAGGAAATCAGATCTCAGAACCCTAAGCTCTGATACCAAATGACAAGAACTCACTTGGGTTGGAAACCAAGCAAACCCCAAGCATCTTTCTCAAAACCCCAAGAACTTTGAATACTGATTTTGTAGGAACAAAACCCAACCAAGATCAGCCCCTAACCACCATGAAACTCACGTCCATGATAACCACAAGCATGAAATCAGATTGTATTTTGCTAGCAATGGAGACGCCACTAAGTTGCCAAGCTTAGATAAGTCAATTTGAACTTGAAAAGGGGAATCCCTCCCTTACAAGAAATTTAGCCATAGCCAAAGCTAAAAGCTTCAAAGTTTGATGAAAATGTCGTGAATGTTGTTCCAAAGAAGAAGAAAACAAAGTTTAAATAGGTTACAAAGAGAAACCCTAAAGGTGTGAATGGACAAAAATGTCCCTAAAGTGAAATTACCAAAAGACCTGAAAACTACCCAAACCATTCACTCAAGCACGTCCCCAAAAGTCTTTTCCCACCTAAAGTAGCTTAAAACAATGATTAGAAACTAATCTAACTTAAGCTAATTTGAGGTGCTTACATCAAATAGTAAATTGACGTGCTTACTCAATAAGCAAGGTTCTAAGCATAATTAAGCCTAATGGCATAGTCAACCATGCTAATTACATCATAAATAAAGTCAAAATGTCGAGCACAAATGACAAAAATGCCCCCATTTGGCCGAATTCAACATAGTCCCAAAATGGGTGAAATCGGGTCAAAAGGGTGCTGGTGCTGAAGCTGCTCTGCTATGCTTCAGTCTGAGCTAATCTGGGTCAAATGAAATAGCTTGGGGACCTCTATGGTTATGCCCATATGTGTCTCTGGTGTGCACTTGACTTGGTTGCTGCAACTGGTCACATAGTTCTAAGCTAGTCCCGCAAAGGCCTCTCTGATCTTCTTTGCTCTTTGACATGTGATTGGACCTGTTGGCAACTACATGGGTTCCTCTAAGTTGTTAGCTGCATCCTGTAATGTCTCTGGTGTGGTTGGACTCATGTCATTAATCGTTCTCTCTTTTTCAATTGAATTTTATCCTAGATAAAATTCTCGCCGTAATTAATCCTAGATTAATTTTCTCTCTCTTCTAATTAATCCCAGATTAATTATGTTCGAGTCATACTTGTTGGAATTGTCTAAGCATCCCAAGATCATTTCAAGCAATGAAAATACGTGTGAATACAATCAACGAAGTTGCGGAATACTTACATCGATCGGTTGAGACGATGCGGTGAAGACAAAA
The DNA here is from genome assembly GCA_019454045.1 of Zanthoxylum bungeanum. Lineage (NCBI taxonomy): Eukaryota > Viridiplantae > Streptophyta > Magnoliopsida > Sapindales > Rutaceae > Zanthoxylum > Zanthoxylum bungeanum. The sequence goes on from SKCR01017126.1 coordinate 185,519, forward strand.
ACGTTATGCCCTCCTCTATGAAGCTCGACAGTGAGCAGAATTTCAGTCCTCAAATTCGGCCATCTTGGTCCTCCATTGATGTCCTTAAGGCTCCAAGCTTTGTGATGAAATGATTCCATGCATACGGGTGGGTTTCCCTATCACCTTCGTAAGACCCTTTGAGTGCTAGCTCTTGATGTTTTGCCACAAAACACCATGGTTCCTCCTTCACTGTCACGGCAGTTCACTGTGAAAAGAAGAAGAAATTTTGCCACTTTGGGCGTGTGAGAGAGATGAAGATGAAAGAGAGAAAGTGTTGTGTGAGTTATTAGAAGAAAAGTGTATCTAATACACTAAATATTAAATTCAAAATTCAATTACCAAAAGTCAAATATCAATTAAAAATTGATAAATGTCTTTCAAGCTTTCAAAAGCTTTCCAACAACTCCCATCAAGTCACATCATTCAATCAATCAAGTGACAAGTTGTCACATCACTCAAAGTGACTAATGATTTGACGCTTGATGTGACTAGCGATTTGACGCTTGATTTGACTTGCGTGTCGCACTCGAATTCGAAATATGAATGCGCTCGCAAACAATCCCGGGCTCGGGTTCGCTAATTCCAAATTAACGAATTTTCCGTTGCGACGTAATTAAATGATTATGCCTAGCGAAATCTCTATTCACGTCGCTAATGAATTAATTCTAAATTAACTCGTTCGCCCGAATTAAAATCTAATTTTAATTCCGCGTCGAAATCTAATTTCGTTTAATATATCGAATATATTAATTCGTCGATTAATTCCAAATTAATCGTTTTTCTCTCTTTAATGATATTTTATCCCAGATAAAATATCTCCGTAATTAATCCCAGATTAATTTTCTCTCTCATCAAATTAATCACTGATTAATTAAAGTGCGAGTCATACGTCATCGGTGAATTTTCGGGAAGCGACCCATGAGATCCCCGGATATGTTGGCAGTAAATTCGGTCGCCGGACTATCCGAACACGTAAGTACCTAGTACTACGTTTATACCAATTTACAAGACAATGTTGGCTTCTAGTAAAGCGCCATGCCTACCCAATTCTCCAGAAATATCCTTACAGGAATATAAGGATCCATATCTGAGCTAATCTGGGTCAAATGAAATAGCTTGGGGACCTCTATGGTTATGCCCATATGTGTCTCTGGTGTGCACTTGACTTGGTTGCTGCAACTGGTCACATAGTTCTAAGCTAGTCCCGCAAAGGCCTCTCTTCCATATCTGAGCTGATCTTCTACTAGTCACATAGTTCATAGCTGCTCTGCTATGCTTCAGTCTGAGCTAATCTGGGTCAAATGAAATAGCTTGGGGACCTCTATGGTTATGCCCATATGTGTCTCTGGTGTGCACTTGACTTGGTTGCTGCAACTGGTCACATAGTTCTAAGCTAGTCCCGCAAAGGCCTCTCTGATCTTCTTTGCTCTTTGACATGTGATTGGACCTGTTGGAAACTACATGGGTTCCTCTAAGTTGTTAGATGCATCCTGTAATGTCTCTGGTGTGGTTGGACTCATGTCATTAATCGTTCTCTCTCTTTTTTCAATCTTTTTCATTGAATTTTATCCTAGATAAAATTCTCGCCGTAATTAATCCTAGATTAATTTTCTCTCTCTTCTAATTAATCCCAGATTAATTATGTTCGAGTCATACTTGTTGGAATTGTCTAAGCATCCCAAGATCATTTCAAGCAATGAAAATACGTGTGAATACAATCAACGAAGTTGCGGAATACTTACATCGATCGGTTGAGACGATGCGGTGAAGACAAAAACGTTATGCCCTCCTCTATGAAGCTCGACAGTGAGCAGAATTTCAGTCCTCAAATTCGGCCATCTTGGTCCTCCATTGATGTCCTTAAGGCTCCAAGCTTTGTGATGAAATGATTCCATGCATACGGGTGGGTTTCCCTATCACCTTCGTAAGACCCTTTGAGTGCTAGCTCTTGATGTTTTGCCACAAAACACCATGGTTCCTCCTTCACTGTCACGGCAGTTCACTGTGAAAAGAAGAAGAAATTTTGCCACTTTGGGCGTGTGAGAGAGATGAAGATGAAAGAGAGAAAGTGTTGTGTGAGTTATTAGAAGAAAAGTGTATCTAATACACTAAATATTAAATTCAAAATTCAATTACCAAAAGTCAAATATCAATTAAAAATTGATAAATGTCTTTCAAGCTTTCAAAAGCTTTCCAACAACTCCCATCAAGTCACATCATTCAATCAATCAAGTGACAAGTTGTCACATCACTCAAAGTGACTAATGATTTGACGCTTGATGTGACTAGCGATTTGACGCTTGATTTGACTTGCGTGTCGCACTCGAATTCGAAATATGAATGCGCTCGCAAACAATCCCGGGCTCGGGTTCGCTAATTCCAAATTAACGAATTTTCCGTTGCGACGTAATTAAATGATTATGCCTAGCGAAATCTCTATTCACGTCGCTAACGAATTAATTCTAAATTAACTCGTTCGCCCGAATTAAAATCTAATTTTAATTCCGCGTCGAAATCTAATTTCGTTTAATATATCGAATATATTAATTCGTCGATTAATTCCAAATTAATCGTTTTTCTCTCTTTAATGATATTTTATCCCAGATAAAATATCTCCGTAATTAATCCCAGATTAATTTTCTCTCTCATCAAATTAATCACTGATTAATTAAAGTGCGAGTCATACGTCATCGGTGAATTTTCGGGAAGCGACCCATGAGATCCCCGGATATGTTGGCAGTAAATTCGGTCGCCGGACTATCCGAACACGTAAGTACCTAGTACTACGTTTATACCAATTTACAAGACAATGTTGGCTTCTAGTAAAGCGCCATGCCTACCCAATTCTCCAGAAATATCCTTACAGGAATATAAGGATCCATATCAGGCGTAGTATACGTAGTATTGCGTATGTCGATCCAGTATCAGATACGTGCGTACCTAGTACCATGTTCTTACCGATTTACAAGACATGGTTGGCTTCTAACAAAGCACCGTGCCTACCCAATTCTCCAGAAATTTTCTTTTAAGGAATATGTAATCTATGTCAGGCGTAGTATACGTAGTATTGCATATTGCGATCCAGTAACGGATGTCACATGCTAGGCCTGAGGCTGGAATTGTGTCTACCCCGTACGAAGCATATATCGAATCTCTGGTAACTAGTCTCTATAATCGGATAAGCATGACCTAGTCATATTATCCCGATGACTGCAGTACATAAGAGTACTAGTTCCATATCATACGTGATTATCATCTTCATATGACTGAAGTGATACTTCCATCTTGACATCACACCCAATACACTACGATTCTCAATATACCCAGAAGAGGCGTACACGGAACCTGTTAAAGCCCCGGACGACCAAAACCAAAGTATATTGATTGTCGCAAGTCTTAGCGATGCAAATCTCAGGTTAAGACCAAATACACCTACCCTGATTCGGACTTCCATAGACACATAGTCATACTACCAATGGAATTCTGAGGGGTCTATCCAGAGCGAAGCTGTTTCCGTACCATCGGCAAACACAACCTCCAATCACACTTGCATAAGTATCCAATACTTAAATATATGAGAACTATGTTGTTATGCTCCCACAACGCGCAGAAGTGTAATACTATTCTATTCCGAATTATCGATGTCCAATCTCGATAATACTACGACTAGGGATGTTTTAATGATTAAACCTTAATGGATTAATACTGTCTCATATCTTATTAATCCGGAACTAATCATATGGATTTTTATCATTTATATATCCCGGTAATCTAATTACAAATGATAAAAGAACAATTTCTTTTGTCACATAGTTAATTTGTACAACAACACTATATTTTGTACAAATAGTGATGCTATGGGTCATAATTGTCCAACAGTATGTGGACATTGCTCCTTGGATAATTTGATTCCATGACAAGTAGGTAAATTACCTCTTTTGGAATCTTCCATTTTGAATCTTTTCAAAACTTTATATGTGTACGTAGATTGAGAAAGTCCTAACAACCTCTTAGATCTATTACGGTAGATCTTTCATGGAGAAATATAACAGCACTCCCACTACTTTTTCTAAAGAAATTCTGAGATAACCATTGCTTAGTGGCTTGCATATTGGGAATATCATTCCCGATGATCAATATGTCATCGACATATAATACAAGAAATATAACAACACTCCCACTACTTTTTCTGTAAACACAAGGCTCGTCTACATTTTTGATGAAGTCAAATTCTTTGATTGTCTCATCAAATCTTATATTCCAACTTTTGGAGGCTTGCTTGAGTCCAAAAATGGATCGTTTAAGCTTGCATACTTTATTATGATCATCCTTAGATGCAAACCGCTCAGGTTGTGTCATATAGACTTCCTCTACGAGGTTCCCATTAAGGAAAGCTGTTTTGACATCCATCTGCCAAATCTCATAATCAAAGTGTGCAGGTAGTGCCAGTAAAATTCGAATGGACTTTATCATTTCAACAGGCGAGATAGTTTCGTCATAGTCAATTCTTGGATTTGTCTATAACCTTTCGCCACCAACCTTGCCTTATAGGTTTGGATGTTGCCTTTTGCATCAGTTTTACGCTTGTAAATACACTTGCAGCCTATGGGTTTTATCCCTTCAGGTGCATCCACCAAGTCCCAGACTTGATTCTGATATATAGAGTCTATTTCGGATTTCATGGCCTCAAGCCACTTGACTGAATCAATGTCACGCATTGCTTCGTCATAACTGGTGGGATCGTCATTATCAATGACCTAATCATGTTCCTTATCAATATGGAAACCATATCTTTCAAGCTCATATCTTTCCCTACCATACCTTCTAAGTTCATAACCTTTGTGGTTGTTCCGTCGCTACCCTTTTGAGGGGCCTGGGGTTTAGTTCTATGTTAGTTTGTTCTTCTCGTACCTCATCGAGGTCAAGTCTACTCCCACTATATTTCTTGAGAAGGAATTCATTCTCTAGAAATTTAGCATTTTGTGAGACAAATGTTCTTTGTTCATTTGGGACATAGAACACGTATGCTCTTGAGTTCAAGGCATATCCTACAAACTTACATTTTACTGCCCTATCATCCAATTTTTTAGTTTGTGTGAGCATAACATATGCATCACATCCCCAAACTCTTAGATAACTAAGAGTAGGATGTTTCCTAGACCATAACTCATATGGTGTTTGACTAACAGTATTGGAAGGAACTTGGTTTAGTAGTAGTGTTGCAGTTTCTAAAGCAAGACCCCAAAATGAAAGAGGTAGATCCGTGTCTGGCATCATTGATCGGGCCATATCTAATAATGTCCGATTTCTCCTTTCGGAGACCCCATTATGTTGTGGAGTTCCCGGAGGAGTCCACTGGGAAACAATGTCATTTTCTCTCAAGTAATCTTGAAATACGTCGCTTAAGTATTCACCACATCGGTCAGACCTTAGTGACTTAATACTTTTATTAAGCTGGTTTTCGACTTCAGCTTTGAAGTCTTTGAATTTCTCAAAGGCTTCAGATTTGTACCACATAAGGTACACATACCCATATCGCGAGTGATCATCGATAAAGGTAATGAAGTAGGAGAATTCACCTCTAGCGGTGACTGACATTGGTCCACATACATCAGAGTGTATGAGTTCTAATGTCTCTGTTGCACGCTGTCATTTACCTATGAAGGGTAATTTTATCATTTTACCAAGTAAACAAGACTCACAAGTTCCATAAGGTTCATATTTGAAGGGTCTGAAATATTCATCCTTATGTAGCTTAGTTAATCTTGTTTCATTGATATGACCTAAGCGACTGTGCCATAGAAATGATTCATTAAGATTATTCGAGTTAACGTTGTATATATTAGAGGTTGAACATTCTTTGTTAGTTTGTAAGACATAGATATGATTATTAAAAATACCATCTCCATAGTTTATTTCATTGAAATAAATAGAACATTCATTACAACTTATTAGGCATGAAAAGCCTTTATTACATAAAGAATAAATTGAAATGATGTTCTTTACTAGAGAAGGTACATAAACAAAATCTTCTAAGTCTAAAACTAAACCATTCGGCAAAACTAATGAATAAGTTCTCACGCACAATGCAGCCAGTTTTGCTCAATTACCTATGCGTAAGTCAACCTCCCAATGATGGAGTCTCCTACTGTTTCTTAGGCCTTGCACATTGTTACACAAGTGAGTCCCACAACCACAACTGATGAGTGATAAATGTATCACTATTTCCCACTCATTTAACTTAATATTTTGTATAGTTTCTTGAGTTTTATGAATATTTTGATGTGTTTTGTGTTATTTTGCAGATGAATAAAGTTTCAGGACATTCTGGAGGTGATTTGGAGCAAAACTGTGAAATTTGGTGAAATTTGGCAAAAAAGGTATTTTGGTAATTTTTGGGCGTCCCGACACAAAGGGTATTTTCGTAATTTTGGACATCCCGACACCGAAATAAAATTTCAGGACATTCTAGAGGTGATTTGGAGCATGACTGTGAAATTTGGCAAAAGGGTATTTTGGTAATTTTGGGCGTCCCGAGCAAAAAGGGTATTTTGGTTTGGGCGTCTGCCACGTGTCAAGATTCAACGAGCCGTCTTTTTTAGCACACCATGCCACGTGTCGAAAATTCAGCGATCCAAAAAAAAATAATAAAATAATAAAAATCAGTAAAATAATAAAATAATAAAAACAGAAAAATAATATAAAAAATAGATTTTTTTGCCTATAAATAGATTTTGAATTTTTAGTTTCAAATGTACCAAAAATCCTCTGTAAATACTTATATAATAGAGAGTTCTTCATATTTTCTTCATATATTCAGTTTTATTTACGCTTTGTAGTAGTAATTCTATTCAACCATGAGGGAGTAACCTCACCATGCTGAGGTAATAAGGTAATTCTTTTACTTTTGCTTTTTAGATTAATCTCCCTTAAAATATAATATATAAACTATTAAAATCTGAATTAATAAAAAGATACCGCCATTCTAGGTCGGTGGTTATTCAATTCAAACTGGTTAAACCTGACTTAATGAGGATACCGCCATTCTAGGTCGGTTGGTTTAAGTTTATATTTCTGTTCCGCCTTATGGCTGGTATATTTGAATTTGACTTAATCAGGATACCGCCATTCTGGACGGTTGGTTTAAAATATCACAAGATTATATATTATATTATTGGGAGATATCTAAATAGTAAATAGTAGAAGTTAATTCCTTTTACCTTAGCATTTATTTTTTATTACTTTTCAGCAATTTCATTTTATGTCTTTTAAGTTTTTATTAGTTTTAGCTATGTATTGTAACTAAATTAAATATCTAGGGTTGTGATAAAATCTAATATAACCGGTTTTAAAAGGGTTAGATTATAGTTGAGTAATTAAAAGAGTTATTTATTGAGTCATAATCTTAATGTCTTTTTATTAATTGGCCATTAATAAAATTGATTTAGATAAACTTAAAATGAACTAGACATAGGGATTTTAAGTTAAAGACCACAGACTCAATAACCCACGATCTTCCTTAAGGATAGATAACCCTTTTTAATAGATTTCCTTACAGGATAGGAATATACCTGTTGGGCGGGGTAGTCATAATTGGAACTCAATCTTAATGAATCTAGGTAATTTAATTGACATAGACATATGGTTCAATTGGATTATACTAGGTATTTGTAAATGATCATTCGGAAGAGGCTTTTACATAATTAGTGTTTCCAGATTAATAATTCAATAATTTACCCAACTATGATATAACTACTTCATCTTTTAATTAATATTGGAAGAATTCACAACCATATATAGTTTAATCTTCATTAATCTTCTTTCAATTCTTTTACTTGTTTTTAGAATCATCATCCTTTCAAATCAATCAATCATCTTATTAGATATTTGTAGTAAATAGTATCAACAATTAATAACAACAGTAGGAATTAAGTCCTCGTGGATCGATATTTTTATACTACTTGAACGATACGTGCGCTTGCGTTATACGTGTGTGTTTACGCCGGTCAAGTTTTTGGCGCCGTTGCCGGGGACTTATTTTCTTGAGTTATTATTTTAAAGCTGTCTAATTTACTATATCTAATTTTCTTTATTATTATCTGTAATTTTTATTTCTTTCTTTTGTTTTCAGGTGATTAAAAAAATGGAACATTTTGAAAAATTACAAGCTTTACTATAAGAAGATACACCCCAAATCCAGGAGCAACAGTCTAGTTTTCTGAGGCCTGTTGTCAAGCCCAACAACTATCACTGGAAGCCAGAACCAAACAACACTACATTTGCTCATCAGAATGAAATGGGGAGATGTGTTTTGTGATGGCAACCACCCGAGCGATCAATGTATATACCTTTCAGAGTGGCAGAATTATTGGAATAATTCAAGGTACGAAGAATCTCACATTTTCCATCTTATCCACCTTCTACCTACGATTTTCATCAACAATCAGAACCATCAGAGGAAGATCAGAGGGTTGACATGTTCTAAATTTATTCATGGAACGAGAAGCTCAATTTGATGCACAAATTCAGAGTCAAGCTGCGTCTATACAATGATGACAGATCAAGTTAGACAATTAACAGATAACATGAATCACATATCTCACGGAGCAAATTCAAATACTACTGAAGAAGCCTTCGAATATCCTGAGACTCATCATGACATCATAACAGAGGATGAGGCTGAGCAGTATCAAAAATCTGAGATATCGGTTCAGGAGCCCAAACTAACAAAGTCTCAATTGATTTTTATTATTCAGACTCTGACGAGGATGAAGCTGAGTTGTTTGTACCAACTGTAATAACAATTGAGGATGGAATTCTGTATCCTCAAAATGAAGATCTAGAGAATCCATTGCACAAATGTTTGAAGATTATCTACCTGAGCCAATCATTTCACCCAAATCAGAGGATGAAGACCTACAATCTGACATTTCTTTTCATCCTCAGGTTGACAATTTTGAAGCATGTATTTCACAGATGACAGATGAAGAACTGAACGAGGAATTTTTAAATTCATCTGTGAAGAAAAGGTGGAGCAAGAAACAGAGCAAATGAGGAGCAAATGTCTGAACTTATCAAAGATCCAGAACATTCAGGAAAAACATCGCTGTTTTGGGGAGTACAATTTAAAGATATCACACAGAAGTTTGACAGAATGAAACTTCCATTCCAAGTCAAGCACCATACAAGACCTCCTGATTTTCTTTCTTTTCTTTTCAGGAACCACTGGAGCAACAAAGATTAAAAAGGTGGCACAAGCACTGAATGAGACAACACTCTTTTTGCCACTTTACCGTTGGAAGAGACCTTTCAAAAGCAACGCTCATGGAAATGTCTTTAATCGGACATCCAAAACGACGCTGAAACCTCCTTGACAGATAGATTTCAGTCACGTCTGGCTGAAGACGAAAAATTTAGCTCTAGTAGGGAGGCAACTCATGCACTCTGTTATAATTTATGTTTTCATATTTTGGTATACATGTTGTAGAATATTTTTTATTGTGTGTGTTATTTTTGTAGGGAAAAGTTCAAACGGAGCATTTTAAGACAGAAGGAATGATGTTTGGCAATCAGAAAGAAGAGAGATAATTCATTAGGGATGGCTAAGTAAATAATGAATTTTCGAGACGCATCCTAATGAATTTATACTAAGCGATGGGTATTACATACACAATTCTGTTGCCTTAATCATTGCTTTGATTCACTTTTCTGTTGAAATTATCTTTATTTTCGTAGACAGGATCAAGACTTTTTGACCTTTCACGATTTCTTTTGTTTGTTTTGCTAACAAGCTTCCTTTGGAAGATACTTGTGCTATTATTTTACTCACCTTTTCAGGTATTATAAATTCAATTCATCATTGCACTTTTGAAGACATCCATATAAAAAAAAAAAAAATGGAAGCCACTTCAAGAAGTCGAGTTGAGAACATTTTGTGTTTTGCGGTAGTACTGTTGGTACTAAACCACAATACATAGAAGCAGCACATGAATGGGTCGAGTCTTAGCTGCAAGGAATATGCACTTAATATATGGCGGAGGCAATCTTGACTAATGGGGATCGTTTCAAAAGCCGTACAAGAAGGAGGCAGTCATGTTTGGGAATCATCCCAAAACCCTTGGCAGAGGCAAATCTTATTGGATTATCAAACGGAGAGGAACTGATCGTGTCAGGTATGTCTGAACGACTGGTAGAAATGATTAACCGTTCTGATGCTTTTATTGCTTTGCCATGTGGCTTGGGTACATTGGAGGAAATTTTTATAGTACTATTTTGGGCGAACCTGAACATACACCAGAAACCGCTTGGATTGCTCAACGTTGATGGATTTTATGATTTTCTTTGTGTGTTTCTTGATGATGCTCGGAGAAATGGGTTTGTATCAAAACCTATGAAAGACCTCCTCTTTACTGCCAGAACTGCTGCAGATCTACTTGACCAACTCGTAGCCTATGAACCACAAGTTGACCCTATCATTTCAAAGATAAAATGGTTTGATGATGATCATGGTAAGATGCGTCGTGTTAATCTGGATCTTAACCTTTATTTGCTTGTAGTAATTTAGCCAACCAGGTACTATCTTCTAAACTCTTCTTCTACTGTTTAAGACATGGGGACAATGTCTCATTTAGGTTTGGGGGTGAGAATAGTTAATAGTACTTGTTTGTATTGTGTTTTTATTTTTAGTCCAAATTTTTTCGAAAAATACAAAAAAATTTAAAAAAAAAATTAATAAAAACAAAGGGCATATTTAAAGCTAGGTGATGATTTGGTGTCTTCCTTCACTCACTACCTTTTTATAAGGAAAAGCTTGTGGAGGGCACCTAGATAATCATTCACTTGTAGCGTGTTGTGACAGACTAGTTTGGAGGACTCGTTGTTTATTCCTGACAACAAGCGATAAGAGCCTAAGGGGCTTGGGTATTTAAGTGAGCCTCGCTACACCTTCCCTCTGGGGAATCTACAGGGGAAGTCCATTCGACAGTTAGTCACACACCATAAATTCGTTGGCACATACCATAAGGTATAAAAAAGGTACGTTCACTTGGTCTCTTGAACCCTTGAGTGGGGAGTCCTAGTTGTGAACAATCCTTCGTCAGCGAGAGCCTTTGAAAAAAAAACATGTAAATTATAGTTTTATGACTAGTAGAAATATGTGGTTGTTATGTTGACTAAAAAGATGAAATTGGTAAGAAATAGCTGTGTAAGGAATTTCCACTCCTGAGACGTATTTCAAACCTAATTCAAAACAAGTTAATTTTTGTTTATTCACTTTTGAATTATTTAATCCGTAAATTCTCCATTAAACTGACTAAAATGGATCTTCATATACTTAGTTGGCAGATATTATCAACATACATGGTAACATACGGACATAGGATAAAATTTAAAAGATTGTAATATTCAGTGCTATAGTTTAATTGGAGAAGCATCTCAAAAAAAGTAATGGAATAATAATAAAAAAAAAAATCTGAGATCCGAGTTATTAAGTCTGTAAGGGTATTTTAATACCTAGTGCCCTAAAACCAACTGGTTTGGGAGTCACTGGCCCAACACTCGCTACATGGATCAAAAAGATGATAGAAAATAAATAAATATATATATATATATATATAATATATATATCTGAAGTCTGAGTAATTAAGTCCTTAGGGGTGTCTTAACACCTGATGCCCTAAAGCCAACTGGTTTGGGAGTCACCGACCTAAAGCTCGCTATATAGATGGAAGATATTGTATATAAATAAAAAATAGAAAAAAGAAAAAAATCAAAGAAAAAATCAGAAAATTCAGAAAAATTATTCCATTGCTACAACAAGGTGTGAAATCTGATAGAACTTTAGGATGTTGGTTTCTATTATATGTCCCAAGGAAAGATTAAGCATATGAAATACAACAATTGAATATATATAATAATCTTGAAGCATGGCGGAATCATACTTACAAAGCTTTTGTGATGAGAAGTGATGAAGAAAATCTTTGAATCTCCAAGCTTCAAGTTTCGGCCAAGGGAGGAAGAAGAGTTGAAGCTCCAAACTTTGTGTATTCCAAGCTCTTTGATGGTTTCCCTATCACCTCCTTTGATCCTTCAATGTGCTAGCAAATGGAGAAAAGAAAATCAAATCTTCTTTGCCCTAATGGAAGTCACGGCATTGTGAGAGAGGGAGGAGAGTTGAATTGATTTTTGTTACAAAAAATCAATTTATATTTATGCCATAATATTTATTAAATTAATAATAAACTTATGACACAAATTGCAATGGCTTAGAGTGTCAAACACTCAATTTCCATGCAAAACCATTGAGTGCATTGTACACTATCTCCATGCAATGCATCACAATTAAATAATGCATAATATGACATGTGTCATGTGGGCCCCACACGTTCCAAATGAAAGTGGGCCCACGTGCACTCACGCGTTCGGGTTCGATATTTCCGAAATACCGAACTTACGTCGCGACGTTAATTAAATCGAATTTAAATAAATAATTGCGCCTAGCGAAATTATTATTTACGTCGCTAACGAATTAATTCTAAATTAATTCGTTTGCCCGAATTAAAATCTAATTTTATTTCGCGTCGAAATCGAATTTCGATTATTATATCGAATATAATAATTTTACGATTAATTCCAAATTAATCGTTCTCTCTCTAAACAGGCACTTTATCCAAGATAAAGTTTCTCCGCAATTAATCCAAGATTAATAAGTCCGAATCAAATATCATAGGTGAATCTTCAGGAAGCGACCAGGAGATCTCCGGATATGTTGGCAGTAAATACGGTCGTCGGATAATCCGAACACGTACGTACCTCATACACGTTTTTACCGATTCACAAGATAAGGTTGGCTTCTAGCAAAGCGCCATGCCTACCCAATTCTCCAGAAATATTCTTATAGGAATATAAGATCTATATCAAGCGTAGTATACCGTAGTATTGCGTACATCGATCCAGTATCAGACGATCACATGTTAGGCCTGGGGCTGGAAATGTGTCTGCCCCGTACGAAACATATATCGGACATCAAGCAACTAGTCTCTTTAAATCGGACAATCCTGACCTGGTCATATTGTCCCGACGGTTGCAACCTTTTATAGAGTACTAGTTCTGTGTCCTGCGTGATCATCACCTCCATATGTCTGAAGTGATACTTCCATCTCGACATCATATCCAGTACACTACGATTCTCGATAAACCCAGAAGAGGTGTACACAGAACCGGTTAAGGTCCCCAACCACCAAAACCAAAGTTTACCGATTGTCGCAAGTACTAGCGATGTAAGTCTCAGGTTAAGACCATATACACCTACCCTGATGCGGCCTCCCATAGACACGCAGACATACTACCAATGGGATTCCGCGGGGTCTATCCAGAGCGAAGCTGTTTTCCGTACCATCGGTAAAACACAACCTCCTATCGCACTTGCATAAGCATCCAATACTTAAATATATGAGAACTATGCCGTTGTGCCCTCACAACGTGCACAAGCGCAATACTAGTCTATTCCGCATTATCGATGTCCGATCTCGATAATACTCCGACTAGGGATATTTAATGATTAAACCTTTATGGATTGATACTGTCTCATATCATCTCAATCCGGTATTAATCATATGGACTTTCGCCATTTATATATCAAAGTAAATAATATTACAAAACGGCAAAAGGAAATTTCATTATCACATAGTTAATTTTGTACAATAATACAATATCATTTACAAACAGTGACGCTATGGACATAATGTCTAACAATCTCCCACTTGGCCTATAGCCAGTCACTCAAGCATCTAATACCCGAACTATGTATGTGTCGTTCAAAAACTTGCTGAAGAACAGCCTTCGTCAGCGGATCTGCAATGTTGTCATCTGATGTGACCTTCTCGACCTTTACATCGCCACGAGTATAATCTCCCGAATCAGATGGTAACGTCGAAGAACATGCTTGGACCGTTGATGAGACCTTGGTTCCTTAGCCTGTGCTATAGCCCCGTTATTGTCACAATACAATGGAACGGGCTCAGCTGCTAACGGAACTACTCCTAATCCGATTAGGAACTTTCGGATCCAAACTGCCTCCTTTGCTGCTTCAGATGCAGCGATGTACTCTGCTTCTGTTGTTGAATCGGCAACAGTATCTTGCTTGGAAGATTTCCAGCTCACTGCTCCGTTATTCAAACAAAAAATGTACCCGGATTGCGACTTGTAGTCATCCTTGTCGGTTTGGAAACTTGCATCGGTATACCCAGATACCACAAGTTCTCCACCTCCATAAATTAAGAAAGCATCCTTAGTTCGTTTAAGATACTTAAGGATATTCTTAACTGCTATCCAGTGACCTTCACCTGGATCGGCCTGATAGCGACTGCACATGCTCAAAGCATATGAGACATCAGGTCGTGTACATATCATGGCATACATGATCGATCCGACTGCCGAGGCGAACGGTATCCGACTCATGTTGTCTCTCTCTTCCTGAGTCTTAGGACACATGTCCTTAGACAGAGAGGTACCACGTACCATTGGAACCAATCCCCTCTTGGATTGTTCCATGTTGAATCGCTTCAACACTTTATCAATGTATGTACTCTGGGAGAGTCCAAGCAGCTTTCTAGATCTATCCCGGTAGATCTTTATTCCAAGAATAAAGGCTGCTTCTCCCAGATCTTTCATGGAGAATTTTAATGAAAGCCAAGCTTTCACCGACGTTAGCATGGGAATGTCATTGCCTATAAGCAATACGTCGTCGACATAAAGGACAATAAAAGTAAGTGCTCTCCCACTAACCTTCTTGTATACACAAGGGTCATCTGCATTTTGCACGAAATCATATTCTTTTATGATCTCATCAAAACGCTGATTCCATGACCGTGATGCTTGCTTCAATCCATAAATGGATCGATTTAACTTACAAACCTTGTTTGCAAGTCTTGGTACGATAAAACCGTCAGGCTGTTGCATATAAACATCCTCCAAAAGGTTTCCGTTAAGGAAAGCGGTCTTAACGTCCATCTGCCATATCTCGAAGTCGAAATATGCAGCTATTGCAAGCATTATCCGAATGGATTTAATCATGGCAACGGGTGAGAAGGTTTCGTCATAATCAATACCATATTGTTGACGATAACCCTTAGCTACAAGCCTAGCTTTGTACGTTTGTACGTTGCAATCCATGTCGGTCTTCTTCTTGAAGATCCATCTGCATCCATAGGCTTTACGCCTTCTGGTGCATCAACCAGTGTCCAAACTTGGTTGGCGTACATGGAATCCATCTCGGACTTCATGGCTTCTTGCCATAAAGCGGAATCGATATTTTGTATCGCTTCCTCATACGTAGCCGGCTCATTATCCTCAATAAGATTAATATCTACATGAGGTGAGATCAGGAACCCATACCTCTCAGGTACCGTTCTGACTCTCTCCGACCTACGCGGTCCTTGTGTATGTGAAGTTTGTGGTACAGACTCATCCCGGACGGTCTGTTCTTGTTCTGTCATTGATTCATTGCTAGGAACAGTATCACTACGATCTCATCGAGTTCTACTTTCCTCCCACTTACCACTGCCATTTATAAAATCCTTCTCAAGGAAAAATGCTTGTAGAGCAACAAATACTTTGTTCTCTTGTGGGTGATAGAAGTAATATCCTTTGGTTTCCCTAGGATATCTACGAAAAGGCATTTATCAGATTTGGGTTCAAGTTTGGTACCTTCCAAACGTTAACATATGCCCAGCATCCCCAAATTCAGGAAGAGAAACCTGGTTTCCTTCCTGTCCATATCTCATATGGAGTCTGTTCAACAGACTTCGACGGTACCTTATTCAAAATAAGTATAGCACTGTTTAATGCGTATCCCCAGAAGGATATTGGTAGCTCAGTGCGACTCATCATTGACCTTACCATGTCCAACAAGGTGCGGTTTCTCCGTTCGGACACACCGTTTAATTGCGGTGTTCCAGGAGGAGTCCACTCTGAAAGAATACCATATTCTTTCAAGTAATCTTCACAAAAGTGTTTTGAAAAGAAAAAGGAAAGGAAAGAATAAAGAAAGAAAGAAAGTTTTCAGAAGTTTTGATTTTGATTATAAAAGAATAAAGAAAATATTTCCTCCTCGATGCTTGATTAACGTTTTCATGTTTTTAGATCTATCGATATGTTTCCATCTTGGTGCTCGAAAATGATTTTGATGTTTTTAAACTGTAAAACTTGTTTCCACCGACGCTCGAAAATTTGTTTCTGCCACGGTGCTTGATGATTTTATGTTTTTGACCATTCGTGGTGATAGTATATGTTTCATTCCGGATTAGCCCTCGAGGCGCTCGTTATGGTGTCCAGACCATCAAAAAATGGTTGGCCCACTACCCTGTCGACATGGTCTGTACACTGTTCGGTCTATGCGCGCGACTGAGCAATGGACAATCGGTATTTCTTTCGAAAACTTTGCATTAAAGATTTATTTTTTATTTACACATTTACGTTTTGGGGGAAAATGATTTCAAAAGAATTATATTTTGATTTGATGCATTTCAGTATTATTTTTTATATTATATGATATGATATGATATGTTTCTGTCACGGTGCTTGATGATTTTATGTTTTTGACCCTCTATGATGCTCGTATAGGGGTTTGCCCAACTGCAGTGGGCCGACCCGACCCTCTGCCGACAGGGGATCAGTTCGTTCATTGTCCGATCTGTTCGCGCGATTCGGACATTGGGCGCTTGTTTAAGTTTCGTCCAGTGAGTTATGTTGGATGCTCGATATGGTTTTACGATGATGGATTTTGAAATTGATTTTTATTTACAATAAAAGAGTTTTTTTGTCGATTTCTTCCAATAGTCGTTTGCTCTGATTTGTGGAAGACTGATAAAGTTCAAGAAACTTGCGAGTGAGATTGATGATCTCCATGCCGGCTGTTTCAAATTCTACCAAAATTTGATCCACTGATGGTTTGTGAATTGATCGGCCAGATTAGTGCTTAATCCTGAAATTTGACCGCATGAAGAGATCGAATTTGGGATTTTGAGCTGGTTTGACTGACGTTGACCTCTGGCTGTTCATCATGATCTTCAACATTCTTCAAAAATTCATGTGTTTGATCCTATTTTGGGTTAAACCAGTGGAATATTTTGTTTGTCACGTGGGGTTTAGTTGCTGCTTTAGCTTAGGCTTGCTGAAACCCACGTGGATTTGCTGATGGCGTTTTGGGCCTGCTTATTTGGAGAGATTCTTTGGTGCAACAGTGGTATGGGTGATGTGGTATCACAAGCGAATTAAAAAATGGCATGTAGAGTTTCTTCACCTATTTTTTAGTTGTTTTTTAATTTTTTAACACGCGTGACAGTGGATGATTGGCTTGTTGCATGGATGACGTGGTATCACTGTTACATAGAAGATTTTCTCGCTTATTTGGGCCAGTTTGCTGCCTGGTTTTAGGCTTGTCTGGACTGCAGTTGGTTTGTCACGAGCGCTAATTTGTTTTGTTTGTTCTTGCTTGGGCCACTTGGGCCAATGAGTAGAGAAGGTGCAGCTTATTTCTGCTTGCCCACACTTGGGTTGATTGGGCCGGTGGGTAAGTAAACAGCAGATTTGGCTGAGATTGAAAATTTCGGCCCTAGGTCTTACGTGTTGATTGCCATGTATGTGAAGGGGCAATTGCTTCTATTACTCATTTGGGCTGCTTGGGTCGGTTAGAAGTGGATTCCAGATTGGACTGAATTACACAACTCGATTATGGACCTGTGTTGGAAAAATGCTTATTTATAAGCATTTTGAGGCTCAATTTTAAGCATGGTCCACTTCGTGTTAGTGGTTGTTATTGAATGATTCGGATACTCCTCCGTGAGTACTTCGAAATTATATTCATATGCTTAAAATGGTGCTTGGGTGAATGAGAAATTGTTGCTCAAACTAAAGTCACAATTTTCAAGCCTTTTGTAATTCCATAACAGCTAATTAATTAGCTTGGTGGTTACAAAGTTTAATCTCCATAAGTGATAATCTAATTAGCTTGTGGTTATATAGTTTAATTTCCATTAGTGCTAATTTAATTAGCTTAGTGGTTACAACAATGTGTAACATCTCCCATTATGAAATTTAATTGGCAAGTTAATTTCTATTAATTGAGATGTGTTTTTCTTTTCCTATATAAACAACATCAGTTCTTGTTTTCAGTGAATGAAATAGAAAATAGAGAAAGACATAGCACACACACGAAAGATTTTTTCTTTGTTTTGTTAAAAGGAGAGTTCAAACACACTTTGTGGTTCGTTGGATACGAGTCTGGTGGTGCCCTTTCTCGTACGTTTCCGTTGTATCCTGGGAAACAATCGTCTCACGTTCTACTGCACCTACGGTAGGGGACAAATTTGTTTTAAGGATATTGTTGTTTTTACAACAAGCCTCGGGAAAGTTCTGATTTGCATCAGCTTCAGCTTCTGGCCTCTGCCTGCCAACAGCCTCTGCCTCAGTTCAGCTTCAGCCTCAGCTTCATCTTCTGCCTCTGCCTCTGCCTGCCATCAGCATCTGCCAACAACCTCTGCCTCAGCTTCAGCTTCTGCTGCCTCTGCCTGACTCAGCATCTGCCAACAGCCTCTGCCTCACTGCAGCTTCAGCCTCTGCCTGCCAACACCTCTGCCTCTGCCTCAGCTTCAGCTTCTGCCTCTGCTGTCAGCCTCTGCCATCAGCCTCTGCTGTCAGCCTCTGCCTCTGCATCAGCCTCTGCCTCTGCCATCAGCCTCTGCTGTCAGCCTCTGCCGTCAGCCTCTGCCATCAGCCTCTGCCATCACTCTCTATCAGCCTCTGCATCAGCCTCTGCTGTCTGCCTCTGCCCTCAGCCTCCGCTCTCAGTCTCTACCGTCAGGGTCTACTCTCAGGGTCCGCCGTTAGGGTCTGTTTGAGGATAATAATTATAATTGTAATTTTGTCATATTCGGATTTCCCAATTACCGTGTAATAATTGTAATAATTATCATATACAGTCTTAAAACAAATTCGAGACTCTGTGGATATGGAAATCAGTCCAAACACAGTAGATCCGAATATGGCAGCCTCTTCGGCTGGCCAGAATGTTGTGGCAGCCCCCGTGGCTGACCAAAGTGCAGTGGCAGCCCCTTCGGCTGGCCAACTTGCATCAGCCTCTGGGCTTAATATGGCAGCTGTTGTGGCTGGCCAAGGTGTTTTCTGCCTCAATGGCTAGACAACCTGTTGGACATGTGAGCCATGTCAATCCTGCTGCGGAAAAACCTGAAAAATTCAGTGGTCAGAATTTCAAAAGGTGGCAACAGAAAATGTTCTTCTACCTGACCACGTTGAACCTTGCGAGGTTTCTAAAGGAAGATGCTCTGTACCCAAAGAGGGTGAGATTGATATCCAAGTCATCAGTGCCATTGAAGCTTGGAAACATTCTGAATTCCTATGTCGGAATTATGTGCTGAATGGGCTAAGTGATTCCTTGTACAGTGTGTACGCTGGAATGAAAACAGCTAAAGGGCTTTGGGAATCTTTAGATCGAAAATATAAAACTGAGGATGCCGGTACTAAGAAATTTGTCGTAGGCCGTTTCCTAGAGTTTAAAATGATTGATTCCAAAACTGTGATAAGCCAAGTACAAGAACTGCAGATTATTCTAGCAGAAATTCATGCTGAGGGGATGAGTTTAAGTGAAACCTTCCAAGTAGCCTCGATAATTGAGAAACTACCACCTGGTTGGAAAGATTTCAAGAATTATTTAAAGCATAAGCGAAAAGAAATGAGCATTGAAGACTTGGTTCTTAAGCTAAGAATTGAGGAAGATAACCGAGTTTCTGAAAAGAGAGGAATGACTCATGAGGCCAAAGCAAATGTTGTCGAACATGGCCATAAGAACAAGAACCTCAAGAACAAAGGGTCAAAGATGGGCCCTAAAGGAGGAGTTTCCAAGAAATCAAAATTTCAAGGAAAATGCTTCAACTGTGACAAAATGGGTCACAAGTCTTCTGAGTGCAGACTGCCGAAGAAGAAAAAGAAACAAGAGCTAATGTGCTAGAAAACATGACTCAAGATGTTTCAGACATTAACCTTTCTGCTGTGGTTTCTGAGGTGAATCTGGTGGGTTCTAACCCAAGAGAGTGGTGGATTGATACTGGTGCCACTCGACATGTATGCTCAGACAAGAGCATGTTTTCTTCATTTGAGCCTGCTGAAAATGGGGAAAAGATATACATGGGAAATTCAGCAACATCTGAGATAGAAGGTCAAGGAAAGGTGATTCTGAAGATGACCTCTGGGAAAGAGTTGACTCTGAACAATGTTCTGTATGTACCTGAAATACGGAAGAATCTTGTGTCTGGATCGCTTCTGAACAAGCATGGATTCCGGATGGTGTTCGAGTCTGATAAAGTAGTTTTGACTAAAAATGGGATGTATGTGGGAAAAGGGTATGTAACTGATGGGCTTTTTAAGCTCAATGTAATGGTTGTTAAACCCAAAAATATCAATAAAGCTAGTTCTTCTGCTTATATTGTTGAGTATTCTAATCTTTGGCATGGTAGATTAGGACATGTTAATTTTAATTCATTGCGAAAGTTAATTAACATGAATCATATTCCCAATTTTAAAATTGATAACAAACATAAGTGTGATACTTGTGTTGAGGCAAAACTAACAAGATCATCTTTTCATAGTATTGAAAGAAACTCTGAACCACTTGATCTAATTCATACCGATGTATGTGATTTTAATTCAATACAATCGAGAGGCGGTAATAAATATTTTATTACCTTTATTGATGATTGCACAAGATTTTGCTATGTGTATTTAATGAAAAGCAAGGACGAAGCTATAGAGAAATTTGTTCTCTATAAGAATGAAGTTGAGAACCAACTGAATAAAAGAATTAAGGAGTTAAGAAGTGATCGTGGTGGTGAGTATGTTTTCCCTTTTGAATCACTTTGTGAACAAAATGGAATCATACATCAAACCACAGCTCCTTATTCGCCTCAATCCAATGGGATTGCGGAACGTAAGAATCGTACCTTGAAAGAGATGATGAACGCTATGTTAATCAGCTCTGGCTTACCTCAGACTATGTGGGGAGAAGCTGTCTTATCAGCTAATTACCTTTTAAATAAGGTACCACGGAAAGAAGCAGGGAAAACTCCTTATGAAATGTGGAAAGGAAGAGTACCTTCCTATAATTCCTTCGAGTGTGGGGGTGTCTTGCCAAGGTAGTCATTCCTCCACCTAAAAAGGTGAAGATAGGACCAAAAACTGTTGATTGCATTTTCATAGGATATGCTCATAACAGTAATGCTTATCGATTTCTTGTGCATGAGTCTAATGTACCAGATATTCACAAGAATACGATAATGGAATCGAGGAATGCATCTTTTTCGAATACGTTTTTCCTTGTAAAACTAATTCGAATTCAGATGTGCACAAAAGGGCACATGAGACTATCATTGAAGATAGTCAGGACCGAGAACAAATTAATGTTCCAGAGGATCAACAAGTTGTTGAACCTGAACTAAGACGTAGCAAAAGAGCTAGAACGGAAAAATCATTTGGTCCAGATTTTCTGACATTTTTGTTAGAGAATGATCCTCAAAGCTATAACGAAGCTGTAAGGTCAGCTGATGGTGCCTTGTGGAAAGATGCCATCAATAGTGAAATTGAATCCATCTTACAAAATCACACCTGGGAGTTAGTGAATCTTCCTCCAGGATGTAACCTTTAGGGTCCAAGTGGATTTTCAAAAGGAAAATAAAGGCAGATGGATCAATTGACAAGTACAAAGCAAGACTTGTAATTAAAGGTTATAGACAACGTGAAGGTCTTGATTACTTTGATACTTATTCTCCTGTAACGAGAATAAATTCCATAAGGATGATACTAGCGATTGCAGCTTTGCGCAATCTTGAGGTACATCAGATGGATGTGAAAAGCCTTTCTGAATGGAGATTTAGATGAAGAAATCTACATGGAACAACCTGAAGGTTTTAGCTCCAGGACAAGAAAAGAAAGTCTGTAAGTTAGTTAAATCCTTGTATGGATTGAAACAAGCCCCGAAACAGTGGCATAAAAAGTTTGATGACACCATGTTGGCAAATGGTTTTCAAATCAATGAATGTGATAAATGCATTTATGTCAGAGAGACAGAAGTTGGCTATGTCATTTTATGTCTCTACGTTGATGACATACTGATTGTCGGGAGTAATGTCAAAATGGTGAAATCTACCAAGAATATGCTGAAATCCAAGTTTGACATGAAAGACATGGGTCTTGCAGATGTCATTCTGGGAATAAAGATCTCGAGAAGTCCAGATGGACTTATTCTTGATCAGTCGCACTATGTGGACAAAATTCTTGGTAAATTCAACAATGATGATTCAGCTGTGGCTAGAACTCCCTTAGATGTGAGTTTACACCTATCAAGAATAGGGGAGATGGTATATCTCAAGTAGAATACTCTAGAGTGATCGGGAGTTTGATGTATCTATCGAGTTGTACAAGGCCTGATATAGCCTGTACAGTAAACAAGCTCAGCAGATATACGAGTAATCCAGGGGTTGATCACTGGAAAGCAATAGTGAGAGTACTTAGGTACTTACGTTTTACTCGTAATTATGGGTTGCACTATCATAGATATCCAGCTGTAGTCGAAGGATACAGTGATGCTAATTGGATATCTGACATGAAAGACTCAAAGTCTACTAGTGGTTATGTGTTTACACTAGCAGGTGCAGCTATATCATGGAAATCCTCCAAACAGACTGTGATAGCCAGATCTACAATGGAATCAGAATTCATTGCATTAGACAAGTGTGCTGAAGAAGCAGAATGGCTTCGAAATTTTCTAGAGGATATTCCAAGTTGGCCTAAGCCAGTGCCAGCAATTTGCATTCATTGCGATAGTCAATCTGCAATTGGAAGGGCACATAACAATATGTATAATGGTAAGTCTAGACATATTCGTCGTAGACACAATACCGTTAGACAATTACTCTCTACTGGAGTTATTTCGATTGACTATGTAAAGTCAAAGGATAACATTGCGGATCCGCTAACCAAAGGTTAAATAGAGAGTTAGTTGTGAAATCATCGAGGGGAATGGGACTGAAGCCCATTAGATAAATGTTTATTACGAAGGAAAACCCAACCTTGTTGACTCGAGATCCCAAGATCTAGGTTCAATGGGACAACCTACTCGTAAAAGACATAATTGGATCACTGTGGGGGGTTACCCTCTAGTCCATTCCTATGATGAAATGAAACAGTGATGCTCGTATGGATAGAGGTTAAGCAAAAGCTTTTAATGATTCTTATGCGTCGGGAATCCGAGCAGAGTATTACGAGATACTCTTAAATAAGAAATCACCTATGTGAGAGAGAAGTGGGGGCCGCTTCAAAGGGAATTGTACGGGGCACAATTTTAGAAACTCTTGCAGAACCAGGTAGATGTTCATGGCCAAAATGAACATAATAATGAGAACTCAAATGTGTAGGTAAAATATCTGTGTGATATGTGTTCTCCAATTACATGAACGGCAGTACAGTTCAATGACATCGCGTCAACTGTCAGCCAGTAATGAGAAATATTTTCACAAGGGAAGGTTCAAAGGCTGTGGCCTACCTATCCTATGCAGGTGTTGAACCGTTGAACTCTTCTAGGTCAAAATAAAATGTTTTATAAAAATAATTTTTTTCGACGTTTTTCGCCAATTTCATTCATGTGGGGGATTGTTGGAAAAATGCTTATTTATAAGCATTTTGAGGCTCAATTTTAAGCATGGTCCACTTCGTGTTAGTGGTTGTTATTGAATGATTCGGATACTCCTCCGTGAGTACTTCGAAATGGTATATTCATATGCTTAAAATGGTGCTTGGGTGAATGAGAAATTGTTGCTCAAAGTTCACAATTTTCAAGCCTTTTGTAATTCCATAACAGCTAATTTAATTAGCTTGGTGGTTACAAAGTTTAATCTCCATAAGTGCTAATCTAATTAGCTTGGTGGTTATATAGTTTAATTTCCATTAGTGCTAATTTAATTAGCTTAGTGGTTACAACAATGTGTAACATCTCCCATTATAAAATTTAATTGGCAAGTTAATTTCTATTAATTGAGATGTGTTTTCTTTTCCTATATAAACAACATCAGTTCTTGTTTTCAAGTGATGAAATAGAAAATAGAGAAAGACATAGCACACACACGAAAAATCTTTTTCTTTGTTTTGTTAAAAGGAGAGTTCAAACACTTTGTGGTTCGTTGGATACGAGTCTGGTGGTGCCATTTCTCGTACGTTTCCGTTGTATCCTGGGAAACAATCGTCTCACGTTCTACTGCACCTACGGTAGGGGACGAATTTTGTTTTAAGGATATTGTTGTTTTACAACAAGCCTCGGGAAAGTTCTGATTTGCATCAGCTTCAGCTTCTGCCTCTGCCTGCCAACAGCCTCTGCCTCAGCTTCAGCTTCTGCCTCAGCTTCATCTTCTGCCTCTGCCTGCCATCAGCATCTGCCAACAGCCTCTGCCTCAGCTTCAGCTTCTGCCTCTGCCTGACTCAGCATCTGCCAACAGCTTCTGCCTCAGCTTCAGCTTCAGCCTCTGCCTGCCAACAGCCTCTGCCTCAGCTTCAGCTTCTGCCTCTGCTGTCAGCCTCTGCCTCTGCCATAAGCCTCTGCTGTCAGCCTCTGCCATCAGCCTCTGCTGTCAGCCTCTGCCTCTGCCATCAGCCTCTGCTGTCAGCCTCTGCCATCAGCCTCTGCCATCAGCCTCTGCTCTCAGCCTCTGCCATCAGCCTCTGCTGTCTGCCTCTGCCCTCAGCCTCCGCTCTCAGCCTCTACCGTCAGGGTCTACTCTCAGGGTCCGCCGTTAGGGTCTGTTTGAGGATAATAATTATAATTGTAATTTTGTCATATTCGGATTTCCCAATTACCGTGTAATAATTGTAATAATTATCATCTACACTGGTCTCCCGAGAGGAGGGTTTTGGGCATAATCTCACGATCTAAAGGACATTGTTGTAGGCTGGATCATGCTTCAGGCTTGCTTCACGATTTTCTTGGAATTTTGCTGAGCAGGCAAATTTTGGAAAATCTGAGCAGGCAAATCTCACCCTTCCGTTAGGCAAATCTGAACTCTACGCTTGCTGTTTAAGACTCCTGCATGGGTTGTGGGTTTGGCAGCTGTAGTACCTCCTGCTGAAGCCTTCCATTGAGCAGTAGAGCTTTGCTTTAGGGAGGGCCAGAGTTTAGTGAAGAAATCAATGAACACGGTTGCAGAAGGAGGTAAATCGCGTCATCAACATAACTCGGTAAGAGCCTTGAGCATCATAATACTCCTGCCAACGTCGGCACTTGAGCGATGTAGCAGCCTTATTAATCTAGACGTGACATTAGCATATCAAATGGAAGATCGTGAGATATGAAGAAACATGTTGAGATTATTATTAATGGGCAAAATCTCGTCCAGATGTGTTAAGGCTTGTTTGGGTATTGGTGTTTGAGTTTAAGAAGATAATGTCTTTTGGGAGACCTTACGCGAATGCTGGCCTAGTGGGTTTTACCGTCGGTCATCTTCAGCGTACGCTTTGGCGATGTAGCATCCTTTAAACTAATATTGGCTATGAACAGTACCATAATCAAATGGAAGGGGAAACACGGTAGGATTATGTAAGGAAAATCTCGACAGATGTGTTTTGCCTGATGTATGAAGGCTAGAGAAATTGTGTTTGGTTCTCTGGGAAAATATATCTTATATTCCGGATTTTGGGATTTGCTGCTTAGATGAGTACATTATAAAGCTTGTGGGTGGTTCCTTTGAAAATTACTCCTGCCTCAGGGGTTATGCTTAGCAGATTCTGAAGATTGATCTGCGTGTATAAGGTTTAGAGAGGGGTTTCCAGGCGATGTGGGACTCATGTAAGGTTTTTCAGGCTCAATTTGTTTGTTGGGCTCACTGGTTATAGAAATTGTTATTAGGACCATTGAAGTGCCGAGCTATGGCACGTGGGCTGAATTGATGATTGACGCTTGTTGGGCTGATTTGCGAGATTTGGCTTTGTTTGGCAGGATGAGGGCTATGCTTCGTGGGCTGATGGTTTGATTAACTGTTGTGGGCTGCTAATTTGTGGGAGTTATAGTGATATTAGGGGTGACAATTTGGGTCAGGATTCGTTTATTCGTTCGGTTCGATTCGATTCGCTTTAAAGCGAATACGAGTTTGAAAAAATGGATTCGTTTAATAAATGAGTCAATTCGATTCGATTCGTTTATTAAACGAATCGAATACGAATTTAAGCTCATTAATTCGTTTATTCCTTTAGGATTCATTTTATTATTTTTATTTACTAGTTATTATTAATTTTCAATTAAGATTCGAGAAATTATAGCTAATTATCATAGAAAAAATAATATTTCGATATTTGGTGAGGTATTTTTTAGTAAATATATTAATTATATATTTCATATGTATATATTTATGAAGAATTAATGTAATTGAAGTGTGGTAAATTATTTTATTAAATAATATTATTGACTAAACGAATAAACAAACATTCATATTCGATTCGTTTAATAAACGAATCGAATACGAATCTTGATATTAAGATTCGTTTAATAAACGAATCGAATACGAATCCATCATATTTTGATTCGATTCGTTTATAATTCGATTCGTTGATTCGTTTTGACACCCCTAAGTGCTATCGTTGGAGGCACAAGTGGGCTTATGCGTGGGCCTACTGGTTCATATGGGTTTTTTTCAAGGCTGAGCATTGAGTGGCGAGACATGGGATACTGGTTTGATTTGAGTAATTGGGCCGCTTCCTACTTATCGGCTAAAGATCATGTGCAGGGGCCTTTATGGGCTTTGCGTCGATATCCATTTAGGTTGGTTTTGATCTTGCTCATTGTTCATGTGTGAGTGTCAGGCCTTCCACGTGGATTGGGGCAAGGCTGAATCAGTGAATGGACTTTGTTTAAATTTGCTTGTCTTTGTTGCTTTCGTCCCCTTTCACTACAAGAAAACTGCCAAATAGCGACGGAAAAATCCGTAGCTAATTCGTCGCTAATTGATCATTAGCGACGGAATAGCGACGGAAAAATTCCGTCTCTATTTTGTTGGTCGCAAAAAAAATAGCGATGGAAATATACTACATGTCGCTAAAGTTAGCGACAGATGGAAATTTCGTCTCTATATAGCGACGGAATTTCCGTCTCTAATTAGCGACGGTTATTATTCTGTCGCTAAATAGCAACAGAAAATTTCGTTTCTATTTAGAGACGGAATTTCCATCCGTCGCTATTTAGCGATGGAAATTCTGTTTCTATAATTTTTTTTGAAAAAAAATTAAAAACTAAAATTTTAAAATTTTAGAGAGGCGGGAAATTTAAAATTTTAAAAATATTTAGCGACAGAATATTTCCGTAGTTATAATTTTTTTTTTTTTTAAAAAAAAAAATTAAAAACGAAAATTTTAAAATTTTAGAGAGGCAGGGAATTTAAAATTTTAAAAATATATGAAACTTTTAAAATTTTAGAAATGAAAAAATTTTAAAATCTTAGAAAAGAAAAAATTTTAAAATTTTAGAAAGTAAATTTTTTTTTTTTTTAAATTTAGAGAGGTGGGAAATTTTAAATTATATAGATATGAAAAATTTTAAAATTGTAGAGATATGAAATTTTAAAATTTTAGATAAGGGAAAATTTTAAAAATTTTGAATGGTATAAAATTTTAAAAAAGGGGATTTTTTTAATTGTTATATATACATATTCAATTATACAAGATACCGTAATGTCCACCGCGAGCTTCGACACACCACCATCCATTTACGAAATGTCCACCGTTTGTTTCTTAAGAAATTTTAAAAGAGGGGATAAGAAAAATGAGAGTTGATGTATGAAAAAATTGATGGTATATGAAATTGAGTAAGAAAATTTTGGATGGTGTATTGGAGTTGAGAGTTAAAAAGATTATGATGCATATATAGAGGAAAAAAATAAGAGAAGCGGGAAGATTTGTAAATTTCGTAGACATTTGAAATTTTCACAAGGCGGGAGATTTTTTGAAATTTGACGAAAATTAGCGACGGAATAGATATTCCGTTTCTATTTAGCGGGACGGAAAATCCGTCTCTATTTTTTTAAAAAAAAAAAAGTGGCGCCGAAAGGAATAAATTTTGGGGGGATTGAAAATTTTTAAAAATTAGCGACGGAATAGAAACGAAATAATTATGTTTCTAATTATCAATAAAAATTAAAAATTAGCTACAGAATTGATATTTCGTTTCTAATTAGCTATGGAATTGAATTTCCGTTTCTAATTAGCGACGATTTTTAATTCCGTTTCTAATTAGCGACGGAAGAATTCCGTTTCTAATTAACAAAAAAAATTTAAAATAAAAATAAAAATTTAAGATTAGAAACGGAATTGAAATTCCGTTTCTAATTAGCTACGATTGAAATTCCGTTTCTAATTAGCGACGAAATTTCAATTCTGTTTCTAATTAGAGACGGAACAATTTCGTTTCTAATTAACAAAAAAAATTAAAATAAAAATAAAAATTTAAGATTAGCGACAAAATTTCAATTCTGTTTCTAATTAGCGACGGAACAATTACGTTTATAATTAACAAAAAAAAAAAAAATAAAAAAAAATTTAAAATTAGCGATGGAATTGAACTTCCGTTTCTAATTAGCGACGGAAAAATTCCGTTTCTAAAAAAAAAAAATTTTAAAAAAAATAAAAATTTAAGATTAGAAACGGAATTTCAATTTCGTTTCTAATTAGGTACGGAATTGAAATTCCGTTTCTAATTAGCGACGAAATTTCAATTCCGTTTCTAATTAACAAAAAAAAATAAAAATTTAAGATTAGCGACGGAATTTCAATTCCGTTTCTAATTAGTGACGAAATTGAAATTTGTTTCTAATTAGCGACGGAACAATTCCGTTTCTAATTTAAAAAAAAAAAATAAAAATAAAAATAACAATTTAAGATTAGCGACAGAATTTCAATTCTGTTTCTAATTAGCGACGAAACAATTCCGTTTCTAATTAACAAAAAAAATAAAAATAAAAATAAAATTTAAAATTAGCGACAGAATTGGAATTTTGTTTCTAATTAGCGACAGAATTTGAATTCCGTTTCTAATTAGCGATGGAATTTGAATTCCGTTTCTAAACAAAATTAGCGACGGAATAGTAATCCGTCTCTAATTAGCGACGGATTTTCATTTCCGTCTCTAATTTAGAGATGAAATTTTTTTTATCAGTAAATTTCTTCCCTAATTTCATTATCCGTTTCAATTTCGTCGTTAAATTTTGAAACGGAATATTCCGTCGCTAAAACTGTAATTTCTTGTAGTGTTTGGCTTTGTTTACACCGTTTTGGTTATCTGTCTTGGTGCTTTTGAGTGCTTTCCTGGGGGATGCCCATTGTACAATTGTACAAAAAATATCTTTTTGGAATATACTTGTAACCTTTTTCCAAAAAAAAAAAAAAGCATTTTTCAAATGTATTTTCAAAATGATTTTTAGAAGAGATCGTTTTACGTTTTCCATTTTAAATGATATCAGGCATTGACATATTTCAGACTATCAACATCATAAGAGCACTATGATTATACGTCACTTCTGGTTGTGACGATAGATGTATTTATTGGTAAAAAGATTATGTTTGTTACAAGAGTGCGTATGTAAGTTTATGGTTAGTCATAGTTCTTTTGGGTATAGTGATGGTTATGTGTGCTATGTGGTCAACCATACAAAGTTGTATGTGCGATGGGATATGTATGAATGTAAACTTTAATTTCGATGTCATTTACATATATGATATAGAATGACATGGTGTGAAACAAATGAGTCCCATTTTTTATTATGGACGATATAGATAGTATGAAATTTGTGTTAAGTTTCCGTTTTGGATTGTATTTGATTGCATGTAAAGAAAATGTGCTATGTTCTTCATTTCGGGAGATGTATGGATTGGCTGTATAAAATCCGTGTTTGACTTTCTTTCTGTTGATGGATGAGTGTGAAATGGTTTGAGCATGTTTCTATGGATGAGTGTGAATAGAGATGATAAGTTTGATGTGAATTGGTATAAAATATAAGATTCGATAAGTTTCGTTTTGAAATAGCGTAGTTTGTATTGAAGAGTGAGATATGTAACTTTTGAAAAGGTGTAAAGTGTGGTGACTTCCGAATACGGAAAAGATAGTAATATACATATGATCGGTTCCGAATGATCAGAAATAAGGATGGAGAAATTTCGAGGACGAAATTTTTATGAGGAAGGGAGGATGTAATATCCCGAGTTTTTCGGAACAGTGCCTGAAGGTTTCCGAATTAAAGTTAAGGATTTGGAACGGGATGGGAATCGAAAATTAGAATTTATATGTTAGAAAATAGGTGGGAATATTTTTCAGTGAAGATTCATCGCGTTGGAAAACGCATGGCTACGAGAACCGGTTACGCGATTTCTGATTTTATCGTTATACGCGTAAAAGTTTGTTGTTTTGGCTATAAAACTTTCACAAGAACTTTGATTGTGCTGATTCTTGAACCATCAGACTCGTTTTTCCAAGACGAACAACTTTCACGTTGAATACTTTTCGAAATTTGAATCAGAAGGGTTTCAAAAATGCAAAAATCTATAAAGTTCCATAATAGGGGCCTGAATGAAATTTTCAGGGGTCAGATTGTAATTTTCAGAAACTTATCTATGTATACCCCATAGTTTCTAATAATTGCAGAAAACGCATAAAGAATCAAATCTCCCTCATGAACCCCCTCATCCCCCTTTGGACGTTATAGAGAACCCCTATCGCGCCGGTGACTTACCGGCCATCGCCAGCCGGCGACAATCTAGAAAGGAGCGTCCGGCCACCGTACATCTGATGGTGGCCGATGGCGACGCTGATACGCCGGTGAACGACCAGATCGAGGAGGAAAATACGCGGTAATGGGTTGTCCGATCCCGACTTATCGCTTCGTTTCACGGCCCAAGCCACCCACCAAATCGAAGCTCTCAGAGAGTACTACAAGTTAGCGGTGACGGATTTTCCATTCTGTGCACGGTTGCACGCGAAACGAGGAAAGAATGTTCAATGAATAGTAACCCATCGGTGAACAGTATCTCCGATCAGAATTCTGTCGATTCCAGCACATTCGTGGGAACATTTGGAGTCTGTATATGGCCTCGAAATCTCGATATGACTAAAACCTAGAGTGCTCGCGAAGCTAGGTAAGTAACTCATGCGATGAATACTTGAAAGTTGATTTATGTTTATATATGTATATATATTAAAGTGTTTAGGTTAAGACGAAAATAGATAAGAGATGGTCTTAAGAAAGAAGTACGAGACTATGTATGGTTAAGTAATTGACCATCACAGGTATGGGTTTTCGTTATTGCTATGATATGAAGTGAGTAGTTGATGACCATAATGTTAGTATGTACGTATTGATGTGTCTTGAAGTGAAATTGTATTTGAAATTGTATTTGTATGTATATAAAGGAAGTGTGCTACGACATGTGTGAATGCAAATAGACCTCAAGTGTTAAGCTATTATAAAGTTTCCGTGAATAAAGAAGGTTAAAGAAAGATTGTTTTGGCATTGAAGAAAGAAGTTTTGGTATTATTGTTAATTGTAACCGAATAGAAAATAAGTCTATTAGAGTTATTGATTTGATAATATGGAAATTGTAATTTAATAATATGCTTTAAAAGTTGATTCTGTCTTAATGGCTGGTTTTAATTATGTAACATAATGTGACACCGTTTATAGGTCGGTCTTGAGGTGACAGATGATTACCGCATATATAGCTGGTTTATGGATAAATAATAACACCACCTTTATGGCTGGTTCAACTTAAATGGGTAACAATGATAATTTCCATATTATAATAAAGTAAGATTTCTAAAAGCGGATCCCCTAACCCCCAGCATTTTATTTTTATTCTAGGGAATTGATGAAACACAATATTAATAAGCTTAATAATTGATTTAATTATATTATGGGTAATTCTTTAGTTTGTTTATTGAATCTTAAGCTTAATGATTCTTGTTGCCTGATCACCAATAAGATTGATGTGGTAAACTTAAAATGAACTTGGAAAATGGATTTTAGGTTTCAGCCTTAGATTCAATAGCTCACGATCTTCCTTGAGGATAGATAACCCTTTAATAGATTTCCTTACATGATAGACATATACCTGTCGGGCGTGGGTAGTCATAATTGGAACTTAAATTTAATTAATTCAGATAACTTGGTTAACATATGAATATGATTAATTGGGTTACACTGAGTATTTGCATCTAACCATCGACAGAGGCTTTTGCATAATTTTGTGTTCCAGGTTAGCAGACAAATTCATTACACAAATATAAAAGAATCAATTCATCATTTAATAATATTGTGTGGAGTCATAACCTAGATATTTATGTCTTTTGTTATTTTCCCTAGTATTTTCTTTTGTATCTTTATTTATTTATTTATTTAGCAATTCCACATTCAACCAACCAATCAAGCAATCAATCTCTTCTCCCTTAATTAGATACTTGTAAATAAATAGTATCAATAATTAATAACAATAGTAGGAATTAAGTCCTCGTGGGATCGATATTTTTATACTACTTGAACGATACGTGCGCTTGCGTTATACGCCTGTGATTACGCCGGTCAAGTTTTTGGCGCCGTTGCCGCAGACTTATTTTTCTTGAGTTATTAATTTTGAAGCTATCTAATTTACTTTTATCTAATTTTATTTATTTTTAATTTTTATTTCCTTCTTTTATTTTTCAGGTGGTTGACATGGATCTTAGTTGGGTGATAAATGAATTATAAGTTTTATGAGGTGAAGATAAATCCTAAATCAGAGAGAAACAGTCCAGTTTTCTGTGGCTTGTTGTTCAGCCTAACAACTATCCTTGGATGTCAGAGCCATTCAACACAACATTTGCTCAACAGAACGAAATGGGGAGATGTGGGATATGTGATGGTAACCACCTGAGTATAAACCACTACTACAATTCAGGGTGGCAAATTATCAGAATCCTTCAAGGTATGAAGAACCAACATATTTCACTGAACCTTATTCTCCATCTTATCCACCATCCACCTACGATCTTCAACAAGAACCAGAACCATTAGAAGAAGATCAGATGATTGACATGCTCAAAGATTGGTTCAAGAAACAAGATGAAATGATGTATATAATGTTTGAAACAATCCAGAATCAAATCAAAAGTCTTCAAATTCAAACAGCATCCATTCAGAGACTGACAGATCAAACGAGACAAATAACCGAAAACCAGAGTTATGTACCTCACGAAACATTTTCAGATGAAACTGACGAAGCCTTCGACTACCAATCATTTCACAATGACACTTTAGCAGAAGCACATGTGAGCAGTATCAAGAATCTGAGGTATCAGTTCATGAGCCCAAACCAGCAAAGTTTCTATTTGATTTTTCTTATTCGGAATCTGACGAGGAACAAGAACCAGAGCCGTTTCTACCAACTACAAGTGAGGATGAGACTTTGTATCATCAAAATAAAGATCTTGGAGGTTGCATCGCACAAATGTTTGAAGAATAGCTACATGAGCCAGTCATATCAGAGGATGAATACCTAAAAACAGACACATCTTTACATCCTCAGGTTGACACTTATGAAGCATGCATTTCATAGATGACAGATGAATAGCTGAATGAGGAAATTCTAAAATACATCTGTAAAGAAAATGTGGAGGAAGATGTACAAATTGAGGAGCAAATGACTGACCATACTGAAGATCTCGGGCATTCAGGAGAAACATCACTGTTTTGGGGAGTACAAATCAAAGACATCACCCAAAAGCTTGACAGAATAGAATTTCCATTCAAATTCAAGCACCATACGAGACCTCCTGATTTTCTTTCTTTATTTTAGGGAACCACTGGAGCGACAAAGTTTAAGAAGGTGGCACGAGCACTGAATGAGACAAAATTCTTTTTGCCACTTTACCGTTGGAAAAGACCCTTCAAAAGCAACGTTCACGATATTTTTTTCAATCAGACATCCAAAACCACACTGAAACCTCATTGACATATGGATTTCAGTCACGTCTGGCTGAAGACGAAAAATTTAGCGCTAGTAGGGAGGCAACCTATGCAATTTGTTGTAATTTCTATTTTCATATTTTTTGTATACATGTTATAGAGTTTTTAATTTTGTGTGATATTTTCAGGAAAATCACAAACGGAGCATTTAAGGCAAAGCAAAACATGAAGGAATGGTGTTTAGCAATCACAAAGATGAGAGCTAAGTCATTAGTGATGGTTGAGTACGGAATGAATTCTTGAGACGCATCCTAATGGATTTATATACAAAATGAGAGGCGTATTGCGTACATAATTCTATTGCCTTAATAATTGCTTTGATTTGATTTTTTTGTTATTTTCTTTTATTTTCGCCGACAGGATCCAAACTTTTTGACCTTTCACGATCTATTTTATTGTTTAACTAATAATCATCATTTGGAAGATACTAGTGCTATTATTACTCACCCTTTTTCAGGATCTATAAATTCAACTCATCATTGCACTCTTGAAGGCATCCAGAGCTGAGAAAGAAATACATAAAAAAAATGGAAACCACTTCGAGAAGACGAGTTGTAAATATATGTGTGCTTTGCAGTACTTGTGTTGGTTCTAAACCAGAGTTCATTGAGACAGCACATGAATTGGGTCGAGCCATAGCTGAACGGAATATGCACCTAGTATATGGCGGTGGCAATCTTGGACTAATGGGGATTGTTTCAAGGGCTGTACAGGAAGGAGGCAGTCAAGTTCTGGGAATAATCCCAAAACCTTTGGCGGAGGTGAATCTTATAGGACCATCAAATAGAGAAGAACTAATCGTGCCAGATATGTTTGAATGACTGGTGGAAATGATAAATTGTGCTGATGCTTTTATTGCTTTGCTAGGAGGCTTGGGCACGATGGAGGAAATTTTTACAGTGTTATCTTGGGCAAATCTGAACATACACCAGAAACTGCTTAGACTGTTAAACGCTGATGGATTTTATGATTTTCTTTATGTGTTTCTTGATGATGCCCAGAGAAATGAGTTCGTGTCAAAATCTGTAAAAGATCTCCTCTTTACTGCCAGAACTGCCCCAGATTTAATTGACCAAATCTTAGCCTTTGAACCACAAATTGACCCTATCCTTTCCAAGATAAACTGGTCTGATAATGATA
Source organism: Zanthoxylum bungeanum (assembly GCA_019454045.1). Classification (NCBI taxonomy): domain Eukaryota; kingdom Viridiplantae; phylum Streptophyta; class Magnoliopsida; order Sapindales; family Rutaceae; genus Zanthoxylum; species Zanthoxylum bungeanum. The sequence continues at coordinate 220,765 of SKCR01017126.1, forward strand.
GTGGTAAGAAGCATCGGATAAATCTGGATCTTAACCTTTAATTTTCTTTTTAAAGATGTAGAATTTAAGCTCACCATGTACTATCTTCTAAACTCATCTTCTACTTTTTAAGACATTGGGGATAATATCTCATTTAGGTTTGGGGGAGAGGAATAGTTGACTAGTATCTTGTTTTTATTGTGTTATTTTTATTTGATTTTTAGTTAAAAAAATTTCAAATAATTCAAAAAAAATTATAAAATTGTATAAAAATTTAAAAAAAAATTGTTTTTGTGTTTTTAATTTGATTAATCAGATGAAATTGGTGTGAGATAGCTGTGTAAGGAATTTCCACTCCTGAGACGTATCTCAACCTATTTCGTAACAAGTTAATTTTTGTTTATTTCCTTTTGAATTATTTAATTTGTGAATTCTCCATAAAACTGACTAAAATAGATCTTCATATGCTCAGTTGACAGGTATTATCAATATACATAGTAGCATACGGACATGAGTAGTAATTGAAAAGTTTGTAATATCAGTGCTCTAGTTTAATTAGAGGAAGCATCTAAAAAGGCGATAGGATAAAAAAAACATCTGAGATCCGAATTATTAAATCTGTAGGGGTGTTTTAACATCTAGTGCCCTATAACCAACTGGTTTGAGAGTCACTGACCTAAAGCTCGCTACATGGATCAAAGATGTTGCAAAAAAATATATATATCGGAAATATATCGGAAATCTGAGTAATTAAGTCTGTAAAGGTATCTTAACATCTGGTGCCCTAAAGCCAGCTGGTTTGGGAGTCACCGGCCCAAAGCTCGTTACATGAATGGAAGATATTGTATATAAATAATAAAAAAAATCAGAAAAATCAGAAAAATATTCCATTACTTAAAAAAGGTGTGAATTCTGATATAACTTTAGGACAAAAATATTACCCTCTTTTCAACTATACTTGTGAATATTGTGGGTACAATGAATTGATTAATACCTTGTTAGCTGTGTGTATGGAGAATGGTAAAAATAATCAGAGAATTTACTTATTCAGTAATTTAAAAAGAAATAAGACAACTATTAACTTGGATAAGAAGTTTCATTTGTTTAGTCACTAACTTTTTATTCTCTTTTCTCTTGTCTTTTTTCTTTTGTGTGCATTAGTTTTAAAATGACGTTTGTGGGTATCGTTGCTGTAAGCCCTCACGAGACTACAACTCGTCCACTATGGACACCTAGAGGTTTAAAGGCTTGTTGCATATGCTAAATGCAACCGTGATCCCTACGAAAGTGGCTTAGTTTAATTTTATTTTAAAGATATTTAAGTTATTTTATTTTGTTGTTTTGCTCGAGGACTAGCAAAATGTTAGGTTTGGGGGTGTGATGAGTGTAAATATATCACTATTTTCCACTAATTTGACCTAATATTTTGTATAGTTTCTTGAGTTTTGTGAATTTTTTTATGTGTTTTGTGTTATTTTATAGATAAATAACCTTTCAAGACTCACTGGAATCAAATCAGGGCCAAAATAGTGAAAAACGGAAAAAAGGATAAAATTGTAATTTGAGCGTGTGCGACGCACAGCACTTATGCGTCGTGACTGCTAACGTGCGCCGGACACATGTCACAATCAGAGAAGTTTGCTATCATGTGCCTGCCACATGTCAACATCACATGAAATCTTCTAACGTGCGCCGGACACGTGTCACCATCACATGTTACTGACAAAACACGTCATTGCTGACGTCAGCATCGCGACGAGCCAAGCTTTCGGCGTCGCGACGCTAAGCCAATTATTAAGTTAATAATTCAACTGTGGACACGTGTCACCATCTCGTAAAGCCGCGTGACACGTGGCGCAAATCAATGGCACGTCGCAACGCGCAAGGTTGTACGCGTCGGGACGCGCAAGACCTATTGGTGCCTATAAATTCAGCTCGATTTCATTTGCAAATTCATACCTTTCTAGAGTTCCTAATAGGGACTTAAAGATTTTATCTTGTTTGTTTAAGTTTTTGTAATTTAATTTAAGCCTTTTTCTTTTTATTTATTTACTTTCAGCACTTTTACTTTTCGTACTTTTAATTATGCACTTTTACTTTCAATAATTATTTTTATTTATTTACTTTTTATTTCTTTTATGTTCAGTAGTTAATTTACTGCTAGGGAAGGGTGAAGCTTTTTACTTTTGCCTCAATTATAATATAAATTATCTTAAAACCTGACTTAATTGGATACCGTCTTATTGGTCGGTTGGACATAATTAAATTGATTTTAGCCTGACTTAATGGGATACCACCTATATGGTCGATTGGAATTAATTAAATCTGAATTAATCAGGATACCGCCTATATGGTCGATTGGTAATTATCACGTAAATTTATATATTATAATAAGGGAGATTTCTAAATTAGAAATAGTAAAGGTGGATTAATCTCACTTAATTTATAATATGGAAATTGTAATTTAATAACATGGATTAAAAGTTGATTCCACCTTAATGGCTGGTTTTAATTATCTAACATAATGTGACACCGCTTATAGGTCGGTCTTTAGGTGACATATGATTACCGCCTATATGGTTGTTTATGGATAAATAATTGTTGGTTTCTAAGGTGGTCCCAAGATCAATATAAGCATAAAAATAGAATGAATACGCAACGAAGAGTGGCAGAAACACACTTACATTGAATGGCTTTTGGATGTGATGATCAACAAAACTTTCTCCTTGCACTTTGAGGGATTCGGCCAAGGCTTCTTTTGTTGATGAAGATGATCAAGCTCCAAGCTTTAAAGGATTCCAAGCGCTTAGTTCGGTTTCCCTATCACCTTGTATTGATTCTCTAATGTGCTAGCAAGATGGAAGAAAGAAAATGATTTCCTTTCCCCTTGGAGAGCTCAAGGTTTTGGCAATGTTGGGAGATAGAGTTTTGCTTTGATTTTGTGTTCTTGTTTTCTAAAAACAATTACCTAAAATCAATTACCAAATATTTGGTATATATCTCAAAAGTCAAACCAAAATTTTGGCTCCAAAAACTCATTAAATGCCCACAACCACTTCTTTCATGAATAGTGACTGCATGTCACTCACCAAAAAGGTGACTTAGACATCTATCACTAAAGTGACAAGTGATGTGACTCGCGATGTGACTTGCGGCCGCACTTGATTCAAAATCGGAGTGGCGTCGCAAACACATTCCGAGCTCGGTTTAGTTAATTCCGAATTAACGAGTTTTCCGTTGCGTTGTAATTAAATAAAATTTAATTAAATAATCATGCCTAGCAAAATTACTATTCACGTCGCTTGCGAATTAATTCTAAATCAACTCGTTAGCCCGAATTAAAATCCAATTTTAATTCCGCGTCGAAATCCAATTTCGTATAATATATCGAATATATTATTTTATCGATTAATTCCAAATTAATCGTTCTCTCTCTTCAAATAGTACTTTATCCCAGATAAAGTCTCTCCGCTATTAATCCCAGATTAATAAAGTTCGAATCATACGTCATCGGTGAATCTTCGGTGAATCCCAGACTTTATCCCAGATAAAGTCTCTCTGTTATTAATCCCAGATTAATAAAGTTCGAATCATACGTCATCGGTGAATCTTCGGGAAGCGACCCAAGAGATCCCTGGATATGTTGGCAGTAAATCCGGTCGTCGGACTATCCGAACACGTACGTACCTTGTACTACGTTCTTACCGATTTACGAGACAAGGTTGGCTTCTAGCAAAGCGCCATGCCTACCCAATTCTCCAGAAATATTCGTAATGGAATATATATCTATGTCAGGCGTAGTATATGTAGTATTGCGTATTTGATCCAGTATCGGATGTCACATGCAAGGCCTGGGGCTGGAATAGTGTCTGCCCCGTACAAAGCATATATCGGATCACTAGCAACTAGTCTTTTTATTATCGGATAATAATGACCTAGTCATATTATCCCGATGGTTGCAACCTTTTAAGAGAACCAGTTATGTATCCATGCGTGACCATTATCTCCATATGACTGAAGTGATACTTCCGTCTTGACATCACATCCAATACACTACGATTCTCAATAAACCCAGAAGGGGCTTACGCAGAACCTATTAAAGTCCTGGACGACCAAAACCAAAGCTTATTGATTGTCGCAAGTAATAGCGATGCAAGTCTCAGGTTAAGACCAAATACACCTACCCTAATACGACTCCCATAGACACATAGTCATACTACCAATGGGATTCCGTGGGGTCTATCCAGAGCGAAACTGTTTTCCGTACCATCGGTAAAACGCAACCTCCTACCACACTTGCATAAGTATCCAATACTTAAATATATGAGAACTATCCTGTTACGCTTCCATAACACGCACAAGTGCAATACTAGTCTATTCCGCATTATCGATGTCCAGTCTCAATAATACTACGACTAGGGATATTTAATGATTAAACTGTCGTGGATTGATATTGTCTCATATCATCTCAATCTGGAACTAATCATAAGGACTTTCATCATTCACACATTTATGTAATCTAATTACGAAATGATAAAAGGCAATTTCCATTGCTACATAATTAATTTGTACAAAAAACACACATGTCTTTTACAAATAGTGACGCTATGGGTTATAACTGTCTAACAATAATAACACTGCCTTTATGGCTGGTTCAACTTAAATGGGTAACAGTGACAATTTCCATATTATAATAAAGTGAGATTTCTAAAAGTGGATCCCCTAACCCCCAGAATTTTATTTTTATTCTAGGGAAGTGATGAAACACAATATTAATAAGCTTAATAATTGATTTAATTATATTATGGGTAATTCTTTAGTTTGTTTATTGAATCTTAAGCTTAATGCTTCTTGTTGCCTGATCACCAATAAGATTTATGTGGTAAACTTAAAATGAACTTGGAAGAATGGATTTTAGGTTTCAGCCTTAGATTTAATAGCTCACGATATTCCTTGAGGATAGATAACCCTTTAATAGATTTCCTTACAGGATAGACATATACCTGTCGGGCGTGGGTAGCCATAATTGGAACTTAAATTTAATGAATTCAGATAACTTGGTTAACATAGGAATATGATTAATTGGGTTACACTGGGTATTTGCATCTAACCATCGACAGAGGCTTTTGCATAATTTCGTGTTCCATGTTAGCAGACTAATTTATTACACAAATATAAAAGAATCAATTCATCATTTAATAATATTGTGTCGAGTCATAACCCTATATATTTATGTCTTTTTTTATTTTCCTTAGTATTTACTTTTGTATCTTTATTTATTTATTTATTTAGCAATTCCACATTCAACCAACCAATCAAGCAATCAATCTCTTCTCCCTTAATTAGATACTTGTAAATAAATAGTATCAACAAGTAATAACAATAGTAGGAATTAAGTCCTCATGGGATCGATATTTTTATATTACTTGAACGATACGTGCGCTTGCGTTATACGCTTGTGATTACGCCGGTCAACAGGTAAAGATAGACAATATGTATATGAATGAATATATAAATGTATAACTATATGAATATGTATTTATATATATTTATATGAAGTTAAGACATGTATAGGTGGAGCATACGGAATCGATAAATGGAAGTAAATCATGATTTTCTAAATTGATATAAGCTAAGCTCTTTGAATGAGTAAATTACGTGTACGAATGGATGTGTTTATGAATAAATGTTCTGATAAGATTCTGGAAACAAAGTGTATTTGATTGGTAAGAAAAAAGACATGAATATTATTAAGGGCTATGGTATCGGAATTCGAAAAAAATAGATATGTTCATATGTTTGATGTATATACATATGTATACATGGTGTTAAGCAATGTTTGACATGTATGTGCTTGTGTATGTGAGATCATGTGATGAAATTATGTCATGTGTTATGTGTGTATATGTGTATGTTGATTGGTTGATAATCCCGCGTTGTAGTACTCGAGCTGGTTAGGAATCCGTCCGGACGACATTCATCTCATACTTATTCTAAAACAGGTAATGAGTCATGTACAAACATTGTATGTATAAGTCAGCCATATGTGTGTATTGTTTGGTTATGTGCTCTTGATGTTTTGACTGTTATGTATGATTCGTTGTCATTTTCTCAATGGTTTTATGTTTGCTTGAGTGTATGTATGATAGACCTCGTGATAAGTATGGATGATGTATGTGTGCATGTAATGAAGGAATGACATGTAAATTGGTGTGACCATAAGATGCTATAAAGTGTATTTTCTAAGTTGTTATCATATACACGTATATGGGTAAATTATAATGGATTGAATAATAAAATTAGATAATTCTATAATTTAGTAAATTTTTTGAAAAACTTCTAATTTGATTGACTTGTTTGTGTTGTTTGCAGTGCTACCATGGTTACTTACTGAGTTTTATAACTCACACCAAACCAATTTGCTGGTTTTGCAGGTTGGCTACCAGATGGGTCAACCAATTGAACTTTGAAGTTATGCTCGAGGCGTGGATCACCCAAGCGGCAATCACCCTCGCAAGTGTCCTGGGAAGGGTTTAGAGGCCTAAGATCTGTGATTGATGTTTTATTATTTTTGTGATAAGCACGTGGTTTATATTATTAAGTTAAAGTTTTGATTCCTTATGTGATATGGGCACGAAGCCCTTAGGTTATGATTTTGATGTGTTGGTTTGGACATGAGGTCTATTTTGATATATGATGTTTATTTCAGGTTCGTTTTGATGCTGGACTGAGATCCAGGTTATCCAGTTTTTAGGATACATCATGCCAGATTTTTAGTAAATTTATAGGCTTATGGAGATAGGTTAATCATGTCTCATGCATGTAGCACCTTGCATTTAGCGGGGTGTTACAGTTGTGGTATCAAAGCAAATTTTAGGGTGTCGGTTAATCCGATCGTCTGAGTAAGTTTTCTGTTACGCATAGACCATATAGGTTATATGTTTGTTATTTGATTTGATTTATGATATATGGTATGAAGTGTTATGATTTTGATTGATATTGATATTGATGATTCAGATTATTGATATATGTCTGTGTACTATGAATATATGTATGTATAAGGATATACTAAGTTAAAAGTATGAGGTTCATATATGTATATGTATAAATAAGTAATGTGAATTTAATGTGTTTTGAGGTATGAGTTATGCTATGATGTTGATAGTCTGAATTGTAAACTGATATTTTGAATCATGTTTTGAAAAACTTGATATTTGATTTTTGGTATAAAAGTGTTTAGAAAAGAAAAAGGAAAGGAAATAAAGAAAGTTTTTAGATATTTTGATTTTGATGATAAAGATAAAGAGATGTTTCTGCCTCGGCGCTTGATTCACATTTTCATTTGGGATATATAAATATGTTTCCGTCGGGGTGCTTGATATTATATTTTCGTCTCGAGCTCGAAAATAATTTTGATATTTTTAAATTGTAAAACTTATTTCCTTCGAGATGCTCGAAAATCTGTTTCTGCCACTGTGCTTGATGATTTTATGTTTTGACCCTCTGTGATGCTTGTATATGTTTCGTTTCGGCTTGACCAGGTCGCTTGTTATGGGGTCCAGACCATCAGAAAATGGTTGGCCCACTACCCTATCGGCATGGTTCGTACATTGTCCAGTCTATGCACGCATGCACAGTGGACGATCTTTATATATTTGGAAAAATTTGCTTTAAAGATTTTTTTTTGATTTACACATTTATGTTTTGGGGGGGAGTATGATTTTAGAATAATTATATTTTGATTTTGATGCATTTCGATATTGCTTATGATATTATACGATATGATATGTTTCTGCCCTAACGCTTGTTGCATGTTTTTTTATGTTTTTATGACTTATCATATGTTTCAGCCGGGGTGCTTGTTTAGGGTCTCGTCCATCAGAAATGGATTGACCGACTACCTTATCGACAGGGGATCATTTCGTTCATTGTCCGATCTGTACATGCGTCGGGCCTTGGGCGCTTCTTTATGTTTCGTCCAGTTAAGTTATGATGGATGCTTGATATGATTTTATGATAATGGATTTTGAAACTGATTTTATTTACAGTAAAAGAGTTTTTCAAATATATTTTCGAAATGGTTTTTGAAAGAGATCGTTTTATGTTTTCTATTTTGAATAATGACAGAGGTTGACAGATTTCAGACTATCAACATCATAATAGCATGTAAGATTATTTTTCACTTCTGGTTGTGACAATGGATGTATTGGTTAATATAAAAGAATATGTTCGTTATAAGAATACATATGTAAATTTATAATTAGACATGGATCTTATGGGTATAGTGAAGTTGTATGTGCGATGGGAAATATATGAATGTAAAATAAATGAGTTTCGTTTTGTATTGTGGACGAAATAGATAGTATGAAATTTGGGTTAAGTTTCTGTTTTAGTATTGTATTGGATTGCGTGTAAAAAACATGTGTTATGTTCTTCGTTTCTGATGATGCATGTGATTGGCTGTATATAATCTGTATTCGACATTATTTTTCTATTGATCGATGAGTTTGAAATGGTTTGAGTGTGTACCTATGAATGAATATGGATTGATATGACAAGTTTGATTCGATTCTGGCATGAAATATTTGATTCGATGTGTTTTATTTTGAAATAACACAGTTTTTATTGATGTATGAAATACATAACTCTTGGAAAGACATAACGTGAAGTGACTTTGGAATAAGGATAAGATGTTAATGTATGTATGTTTAGTTCCAAATGATCAGACATAAGGACGGAGAAATTTCGAAAACGAAATTTTTATAAGGAGGGGAGAATGTAATATCGCGAATTTGTTTTTTCAGAATGTTCCGAAAGATTTTTGAATTAAAGTTAAGGATTTGGAATGTGATGGTATTCGAAAATATGAGTATATGTATTGGGAAATAGTTCGAAATATTTTAAAGTGAAGCTTCGTCGTGTTAGGAAACACGTGGTTTCTAGAACCAGTTACGCGATTTTTGATTTTATCGTTATACGCGTAAAAGGTTACTTGTTTCAGCTATAACAATTGTAAACGAACTCTGATTGAGTTTATTCTTAAACCACCAGACTCATTCTTCTGAGACGAACAAATTTCATGTTGAACACTTTTTGAAATTTTCAAAGGCAGGACCTCAATTTTGAGAATTACTGAAATGGTCCATGAAGAAGGACCAAAAAGCAAATTTGTGGGCCTAGTGGTAATTTTTAAAAATTGTCTATACATACCTCATAGTTTCTGTTTATTGCAAATAGGGAAAAAGAAACCAAACATGCCTTTTCGACTTCTCTTCCCTTCAAAACGTCATTTTGGGTCTTAGGTTCGTCAGTCGGCCAACCAGTCACCACCGGCCGGCCGACGACCCAAGGGAGCGCGGCCAGCCACCCCCGTATGAAGGTTGCCGGAGGAGGCCCTAGATTGCTGCCAACGGCAAGAAAAATAGAGTAATATGCGCAGTGGTGGGTATCCTGATCCCAGCTCATCGCTTCGTTCACGGTCCGAGCCACCCACCAAATCGAAGCTCTCAGAGAGTACTACAAGTTGGTGGTGAGAGATTTTCCATTTCGTGCACAGTTACATGCAAAATGAGAAAAAACGGTTCGGATCCATGGTGGACAGTAACTTTGATTGAAATTTCGTCAATTCCTACGTGTTCGTGGGATCGTTTGGAGTCCGTATATGGTCTCGAAATCTCGGTAAGACCTCCCAGTAAAAATCCATTAATTTCAATTATGTCACTTAATGTTCAGATGTTTCCAGTAGCTTTGTAAAGTAGCATATTGATATAAATTGAATTGTTTGAGTATTAGTATATTAAATATGAGCATTTGGTAGAATCCGAGTGAAAACGGAACGCGTTTGGTCGATCCGATAGAATATGCAAGTTTTCGGTAAAAGTGGGTTTTTGGGTAATGTTAGTTATGAGTTATTTAGGATGTTATGAACATGTTTGGATAAATCCGGGAAGGTTCAGAGGGTTCGGGACCCTTCCGTAGCGTTTACGAAAATTCTTTTGGAAAATTTACCAAAAACGTGTAAACTGAGAATTTAAGTTAACTGATGACTTGGGTTTGTTTATAATGATGTTTTAAGACTACTGAAACTGAAAGTATTGAAAACGGACCTGATTTGGTTGTTTCGGAAAGATCCATAATTTTACGGTAATTAAGTCGAGAATATCGTAAATCACGATTCTGACGGTAGTTTGTCATTTGTCTTGATATATGTGACTAGAACCTGGAGTGCTCGGGAAGTCAGGTAAGTAACTCATGCGATGAGTACTTGATTGATTGATTTTTGTTAAATATATGTATATAGAAATGATTGAAGTGTTTAGAATAAGATGAGGATAAAGAAGAGATATTCTTGAGAACGAAGTTCAAGATCATGTGTAGTTAAGTTTATCGACTGCCATAGGTACGAATTTTTGTTAATGCATTGATTTGAAGCGAAATGTTTGATGAGCTTAATGTCTATGTGTATGCATGAATGTATGTAAGGTTATGAACCTGTAACGATAGACAATGTGTATATGAATGAATATGTAAATGTATAAGTATATGGATATGTATTTGTATATATGCATATGATGTTAAGACATATTTAGGTTAAGCATACAGAATCGGTAAATGGAAGTAAATCATGATTTTCTAAATTGGTATAAGCTAAACTCTTTGAATGAGTAAAGTATGTGTACGAATGGATGTGTTTATGAATGAATGTTCTGATAGGATTCTGGAACCAAAGTGTATTTGATTGATAAGAAAAAGACATGAAGATTGTTAAGGGCTACAGTATCGGAATTCAAAAAAAATAGATATGTTCATATGTTTGATGTATATACGTATGTATACAGGGTGATAAGCAATGTTTGACGTATATGTGCTTCTGTATGTGAGATTGTGTGATGAAATTGTTGCTTGTGGTGGAAGTTGCTTGTGGTGGCACAGGGTCGGGTATGGATCTTTAAATTTTCTTTGCCTTCTTCCTTTGTTGTAATAGCCGAAATCAATCATTTGTTGTCCAACACTTGGATCAACCACTCGATCTTCCGAACTATGACTCGAAACCAACAAACTGAAGTCTGGGCTTCACTCACAAAGATTAAACTCTAAACGATTTAGAGAATCAAGATGTCACAATTTGTGTTTTGCTTTAGGAATTTCAAACACTCTCACAACACTTGTGAATGTTTGAACTCTCTCTATTTTCTCTCTCAAATCTTTCTCACAACACTTGTGTGAATGTTTGTAAAATGTTAACCTTAGGAAGTGAGAGAAATGGTAGAGATTATATTCTCTTACAAAAGCCAACTAACCTTGTCATTAAGAATCTAATGCTTTCTTGCAATAGCCAACACAAAAATGTGAATGTCATACCAAAGCATAAGAAATGATAAGTTAAAGACATGTACTTTGCCATTAAGCATCTAATGCGTTATTTCAATGGAAAACACATAAATGTGGAGGCCATACCAAAGCATAAAATGCATTAGCTAATGACAAATATATTAGGTGTATACATGACACCTAATAGACATAATTGTTTGGATGTCATGGTAAGCCATATGGCTTTATCTCCAATAGTAAATAAAAATCAATATCTTAATAATTATTTATTTACCTTCAATTATGTTGTAGTAATTATCTCATAATTATTACTAACTTGATTATCTCATAATCAAGACTTGATTATCTCATAATCAAAGAATTCTAGAAAACATTAAGTTAAACTAATTTAACATAGTTTTCATTTGTGACAATAAATATTATTAATCTCATTAATAATATATTAATATAAAGTGAGCATATAATTAGACAATCTAATTATATTACGTTTGCTACAGTTAATCGAGCTAGCACGGAGACCAAATGGACCTACGGTTCCGAGCTCCAATAATTACGAAATATTAATTAAACTCTTTAATCAAATATTACGAATTATTAATTTCGGGTTATTCCACTAAAAACTCGAAGTTGAACTCATGTTACCGTAGATGGATAAAAAAAACCGAACAACTTCGATGTCCATCGATATAGTCATTACATATGGATATAGCCCTTCACGAATATCTCATAAATAGAGTCGGGTCAAAAGTCCGTTAAACCCCTCTAAATATTTTGTCTCTTAAGCACCATTGATTCTATAATGAACAGATAATTCATAACAATTATGAATATAAAATTTTCTATTTGTAATAGAAAAGTTGAGCGCTCATATTGTTCAAGTCCTGAATCAACTTTTAAAAAAATATATTTTTCTGCTTCTCGTAAGAATGAGTGAATTCCATATCTATGTAAAACGTTCCCAGCTACACACCGAACCATATCCCCAAAATACGTAGTTATTGGTTGGGAATGATGTTTGGATTGGTGCTCAGAGTGCCAATCCGGATCGTATTTATGTCCGATTCATGAATACGAACAATTATTTTTTCCATAATATTACTTATTTAATGATAGCACCTCTTGTCTTTTATATACATATTCGATCTAATTACGATTAGATATCTAATTAAGATTAGATTGAATCTAAATCTGATTTAGTGATACGTGTATATTAGACAAAGACCCTAGGATTTACAATGTAATGCACAGTTACAACGTAGTTTGTAATTGACATTGGGAAGCGTCACTATAAGTTGTATATCTTTAAATAAAGTTCCTGGTCAAGATTTACCAACACGGGTCGGTTAGTAAAATCCACTGAGACCAGTACATGTTGTATATCATAACTTGGTCCGATGGTTTATCCCAATAAACCATGAGCTTTGGGAGACTCGTATAGACATATAGGTGTTTATTTGATAAACACTGAACGACTCACTGAAGATTTCCTAATATATGGTACACCAACGTCAATAGAAATCTTCTCGAGTTGAGCGAGCATATTGGTCCTTCGACTTGAGATACCACAGTGGATATACGAGTTATCCTCCACACTTTGATAGCAGTCACGTCACCGATCTATTTAGATCAGACCTCCGCCTGTTCGTTGAGTGTGGACTGATGCTCATGATATCCAGTACGTATCAAGATAGAATCCGCCAGTCCTATGTACATGGCATAGGTTTCCTACACGTGTTTTCGATCTAGTAAATCCATGGCCGTGGTATAACTTCGGAAGTGAGTTTCGAGTGTTATTTAGAGATCATAAATTTCAAAGTCGACTATATTATACTATAAAAATTTGACATTCTTATCTATATCCCAAGTATAATATGGATAGCCTATGATGGAGGAATTATATGTATGCAATGACCTCTACTTGCATAGTTTAGCGAGATTATATGTCGTCGTCATAATTCATGAGTGGGTGGATTATGGACACGAAATTGGATTCTGTGACAGATAAACCTAAACTTAGGGAGTCCCACAATATGAAGTGTACTAGTTGAGCACTTGGGCAACGAGTTATGAATAATATAGATTATTCATAATACTTCACCGAATTAAATGAGTTAATTCGAGTCGTTTAAACGGTTAAACGAAAATACATGCATTAGGGGCATTTCAGTCAATTGATAATTAATGTGTATTTGTATTTGATATAAAATTTGATTTGATACATATTATTTATTTATCAAATGAGATTTTGACACATACCATTAATATATGTATTTTTTATTTAATGTAAATAAAAATACATGTATAATAATAATCGCATTAATTAATTATTTAGATGTTTAAATGTTAAATATCTAGATAATTAAATTATTTCAATATTACATAATTGTTATGTAATATGTTTGATTATTATTGGTTACATGTGGCATGGTTTTATTAAGCTTAAAGTTTACAAATTGGATTTGTTAACTTAAAGGTTATTATTATTTAATTAGATTAAAAATGACCAAATTGCCTTTCTTTATCACCCTAAGTCGGTTTTGGCCTTGTATTTAAAGTGGAAAATTTTATTTTCTTCATTCATTCACCTCCATGGCCGAACCTAATCTCCATAAAAGATCCCAAAATTTTCTCGAAGAATCAAGGAAGAAAGTAAAGAAAATCAAGAAAAAGTTTAAGGAATTTAGGAGATTTTGAGGTAATTTTCATAACTCTTAAACTTAGAAAACTTTTTTCTTGTTCTTTAATATCTAGAATAGTTCTAGGGTTTCTTCCTTTCTTAGATTTTGGGGCTTTTTTATTTGGATGATGGATTTGGAGGCTAGACACATGTGTGAAGTTAGATTGGATAATATTATTGCAATATTGGTTCAATTTTGCCATTTGATGACTTGTTGTCATTCTATAGTGTTATGACCACTCTTTTAACTCCTAGAATTGTTCTTGGGTTCTTCATTTGTGGTGACTTTGGTTTGTGTAACAATTAATATGATTAATGTTGAGAAAATTAGATTTAAAGCATGAAAAATAATATTTTTTGTTACAAAAATCAGATATGGAAATTCTGTGTTTTTGGTGATGAACAGTATATTGTATAAATATATTGGATGTGTTTTTGGCATTGGAACAATTATCGGAAATTATTTCGGAGTTGAAATATGCGAAAACGGCAAAAAAACAGCATTACCGAGTGAGTTTCGGGCTTATCGGGTGTTTGCTGTCCAAACAGTGAATTGGCCACTGTTTGGGCAGCCCATGAACTGCCCAAGCATTATTGGAGCTGACGTGGGTAGCCCCCATATGTGTTGGTTGGTCGGTTCGGATAAAAACGAGTTTTATGCCATTTTACGGAAAACGTTTTCGTAAAAGTTTCGCGATGTTTCTTAACTATTTATGTCGTTATTTGATATTGAATAAATATGTTTAGGTGAAATATGAATGAATTATTCATATGGGATATTGAATAATTTATTCGGTAATTTAAAAAATTTTAAAATTATGATTTCACCCGAACCGCGAGCGTCTGTTGCTCCCGCGCCAAAACCCCAACAAATGCAACATAAACCTCACCATAGTATATCAAATGGCATAGCCTGTCATGCAGGAGTTTGTAGTACACCCAGGATTAAGATCGAATCCATATATGACCATCTATTGGATAAAATGAATTTCTTCGGTTAACATATATTAAAAGAAATTCGTATTTATCTGAGTCTAGTCTTATATGATCTCATCATACAAGGTGCCTTCATTCTCATGTCACTACATGAACGATCCCATATCAAGGTCATCATACAAGTATAGAATGGACCATAGGTATAGATAAACCACAAACAAATTACCTTCTTTGTTTGCTCTCTATGGACTATTTAGATTACTAACTTTAGACTTAAATCCTCTTGTGCATCAAACATACACTAAGTCTGAAGGTACAATAGTAATCAAGGTAAACAAGACAATTAGACAATATGAGATTTAAATCAAACAACTTTGATAAAATGAATAATGCATTTATTATTATTACAATAATCAATTCTGTTTACAATACATGAAGCTTTAGGACATAAATCCCAACAAACTCCCACTTGGACTAGAGAAAATGGGACATGTCATGTAATCCTAAACCCTTTAGGTGACCTTAAACACTTTAGCCGATAAGATATTTATAAACAAATCAGCCAGGTTGTCTGCGGATGGAATCTGCATGACAGCGACATCTTCTCTCTGCACGATCTCCCTGATGAGGTGATACTTCCTCTCAATATGATTTCCCCTATTGTGGCTTCTTGGTTCTTTGGAGTTCGCCACTGCACCACTATTATCGCAATAAATTATGAGTGGTTTATCCATATCTGGAACAACTTCCAGATCTGCCAAGAACTTACGGAGCCAAACTGCTTCATTAGCTGCTTCACAAGCTGTTACATATTCAGTCTCCATGGTGGAGTCAGCAATACAAGATTTCTTTATGCTCCTTCATACTATAGCCCCACCACCAAGGGTGAACACTGATCCAGATGTTGATTTCCTAGAATCGACATCCATCTAAAAATCAGAGTCTGTATATCCTCTCAGAATCATATCGTGACTTGTATATACAATCATATAATTTCTCGTTCTCCGAAGATACTTGAGAATATGTTTCACCGCTACCCAATTATCTAATCCTGGGTTGGATTGAAACCTACTGACTACTCCCACTGTAAAATAGATGTCTGGTCTCATGCATAACATAGCATACATAAGACTTCCAACTGCTGAAGCATATGATATATGTCTCATCTCCTCAACTCCTTGAGGTGTCTTAGGAGACTGTTCCTTATGTTAGACAGTTATGACCCATAGCGTCACTATTTTGTAAATGATATTGTATTATTATACAAAATTAACTATGTAGTAATGAAATTGCCTTTTACCGTTTTGTAATTTATTTACTTTGATATAAAGATGGTAAAAGTCCCTATGATTAGTTTCGGATTGAGATGATATGAGACAGTATAAATCCATAAAGGTTTAATCATTAAATATCCCTAGTCGTAGTATTATCGAGATTGGACATCGATAATGCAGAATAGACTAGTACTGCACTTGTGCGTGTTGTGAGGGCACAACGGCATAGTTCTCATATATTTAAGTATATGATACTTATGCAAGTGCGGTAGGAGGTTGTGTTTTACCGATGGTACGGAAAACAGCTTCGCTCTGGATAGACCCCGCGGAATCCCATTGGTAGTATGTCTGCGTGTCTATGGGAGTCCGCTTCGGGTAGGTACATATGGTCTTAACCTGAGACTTGCATCGCTAGTACTTGCGATAATCGGTAGACTTTAGTTTTGGTTGTCCAGGGCTTTAACAGGTTCTGTGTACACCTCTTCTAGGTTTATCGAGAATCGTAGTGTATTGGGTGTGATGTCAAGACGGAAGTATCACTTCAGACATATGTAGATGATGATCGCGCAAGATACAGAACTAGTACTCTATAATGGTTGCAACCATCGAGATAATATGACAAGGTCAGGATTATCTGATTCAAAGAGACTAGTTGCTTGATGTCCGATATATGTTTCGTACGGGGCAGACACATCTCCAGCCCCAGGCCTTACATGTGATCATCCGATACTGGATCGGTATACACTATACTACGGTATACTACGCCTGTTATAGATCTTATATTCCAGTAAGAATATTTCTGGAGAATTGGGTAGGCATGGCGTTTTGCTAGAGGCTAACCTTGTCTTGTAAATCGGTAAAAACGTAGTACTTGGTACGTACGTGTTCGGATAGTCCGACGACCGTATTTACTGCCAACATATCCAGAGATCTCTTCGGTCGCTTCCCGAAGATTCACCGATGACGTATGATTCGAACTCAATTAATCTTGGATTAATTGCGGAGAGACTTTATCTTGGATAAAGTACTATTCAAAGAGAGAGAAAGATTAATTTAGAATTAATCACTAAAATAATATATTCGATATATTAAACGAAATTCGATTTCGACGCGGAATTAAAATTAGATTTTGATTCGGGCAAACGAGTTAATTTAGAATTAATTCGTAAGCGATGTGAATAGTAATTTTGCTAGGCATAATTATTTAATTAAATTCGATTTAAATAACGTCGCGACGAAAGTTCGTTAATTCGGAATTATCGAACCCGAGCCCGGGAGTGTTTGCGGGCCCACTCGCATTTGGAATCGAGTGGGGCCCACATGTCACATCAACCATCACATCACTTGTCATTAAATTCACTTTTGTGTGATGGGTTTTGGTGATAGTGTGTACAACACTCAAAGGCAAAGAATGGTGATAGATTTGTGTCATACACCTACCAAAGGTTTGGTATATGTTTGACAATTATTATGACACAATATAAATTGATTTTGAAATCAAAAATCATTCTTCTTCTCTCTTCCTCTTGACCGAAACTGTGAAGCTTCACAGCCCTCTCCATTTTTCAGTTTTTTGTTGCAAAAAGCTTGAATAAATTGTGTATGTTTGGAACATAAATCACACACAAGGCTAGCACCTTCAAGGGATCATACAAAGGTGTTATGGGAAACTAATCCTTGAGCTTGGGAGGATCAAACAAAGCTTGGAGCTGCACTTTCCACCTTGGTCGAATTCATCACTGCACAAAGGAGAAGTTTTCATTTCATCAACGCATCCGCATTCCGATCTTTGTGAGTATGATTCCGCCATACTTCAATATTGTTCATTCATTTATATATATTTTGTTTGCTCTTTTGATCTTGGGTATGGATTAGAATTTCCAACAATGGTATCAGAGCTTAAAGAGCATGAAAATATATAAGGGTAATATTTGGGCAAAATTGATGAAGCATGATTTGATGATTTTGATTGATTAAGTATGCTTAAATGTATGTTACATTGTGTTATACATTATCAATTTCATGAAAAATAAATTGGATTAATTTTTCCCCTCTTGGAGAGGCTTGGCCGAATACTACCTAGGCCATGGACTTGATGATTTGTTGTTTATAAGATCATTGGATGACTTTAAACGAACATAAAATGACGATTTGTGATTCGATTGGATTGAAAACAAAATCGGTAATTTTTCATCACCTTGGCCGAATGCATGGAAGCACATTAGGGACTTGATTTTTTGATTAAATAATGTTGGACATGTATTTAAGATAAAAATATGATTAATGGATTAATTTGATATTTTGGAAATATTGATTTAAAGGATTAATCATGACATTACACTTTAATTAATTAAGTTATAAAATTTGGAATTTTAAAATTTGATTAATTGGGCTTAATTTTGAATTGGGCCTAAAACTATTATATTTGGGCATAATGGGCTTGGTTGGACCAAGTAGGTTTGGGCAAATTGGATTGGATCCAAAGTTGGGCCTAAATCACTCCATTAAGTCCAAATGTAATAAATGTGCTTTTATGTTTAATTAGGCCTTATGGGCTTGATATTGATTTTATGGCAAATGAGGCTGATTCCTTATTGGGCTTGGAAATTGGGTTTGACCCACATTGACCAAGGCCCAAGCCTAATCAAATCAATTGAAAGCCCATCGGACTTTAATTAAACGGACATTGGATGTCAGTTGGGCTTTGAGACCCGATAGGATTAGATTTGGAATCTAAGTCATAAAAGCACAATAAAAGTGTAAATATTTAATTTGGAATTAAATATAAGGATTAGTATTGAATACGACTTAAATTGGATTTGACGAGTAGTTCGATATAATTCATGAATTCGTACTACAAGTACTTATTCTCAAAACGAGTTGGACTCGCGCAAAAACAAACCATTGATTGAACATTGGATTGTCACCAAACAAAGACTAATTAATTGGATTAGATTGGTTGTATAACATGCCTTGAATGAATGAATGTGGATGTAATGTATGAATAGTGTATATCGGATGGATATTAGAAGGGAAGGGTAATTTTAGAAATTATTGTAAATTCAGAATTTATAAATTGGACCTGCGTGTCCAGCCTTTCTCTTATTATCTCTTTGTATTCTCTTCTCACCTAATTCCCCTCAATGTAAATGAGGTTTCTCTTATTGTATTATGTAATTGGGTAGAAGTAGAATAGTGCTAGCCGGGGAGAGGAAAGGGAGTGATTTGTTCTAGGAACAAATTGTTATATATCCATCCGCATATCACTATTATTTTATTTTACGCGCTTTATGATGTTTTAGAAGCATGCTTAAGGGTGTATGATGATGAGACCTAACAAAGATAAATAATTGGTTGCCAATTACGTGAAAATCCCTCAAACAATATTAAGCGATTTTCCTTCCGTTGAGTGATTCTTTCTCAAGATCCGAAATTGGCATTGGTTTGTTGGCCAAAGTCAAGACCTTTGTCAATTGAGGATGTGTTTGAATCATGAGAGTTTTGTTCCATATCGGTGTCTTGTCCAAGTTGTGATTTGTTGGCCAAAGTCAAGATCACTTCTTGTCCATCGACATTGATTACGAAACTTTCCATGTCAATATGTCCCGCTTAACTGGAATCATTAAGTTTGTTGTGCCAAAGCCAAGACTTAGTTGATTCAGAGGAAATGGTTAGGAAAATGTATTGGATACATTGACATATGTATTAGATATATATGTTTCGGACTTGGATGTCCACCTACCGGATCTAGGATTGGATGGGATCCAATTGATCTTCGAGATCTACCTAGTTAAATATCATACAACTTGTTGGCCAAAGTCAAGGTTGTGTGTTATTTAACGGGATCCTAGCCCACTAGGAAATTAGATTTCCCGAGTACTCGACAGAGGGTTAGAGACTTGTAGAAAATAGTGGGAGGCTAGTATTGAATTTGCAATTTCATTCAGATACTTAGTTTTACGCGCTTACAAAATTTATTTCGTCAATATTTTAACATTAGTTGGACTAATATAATGTTAATTTTCTTGTAACAGTTTGACTGTACCCATATATCGTTAACTAGATAGTTGGACTATCGTATTTAAGATGGCAAACAAAGGAAATGTCCGAGACATAATCATGGGTGATAATGTATTTAAGGGCACGAACTTCACTGACTGGGAAATGAACCTGAGGATAGTCCTTGGGTCAGAGAGGCTGCTATACACCATATAGAGACCTCTCGGGCCGAGGCCCACTGAGCCACTTGAGCTGGAGTTATGGAGAACTCATAGCGATGATTGTGATACAACTCAGTCGATCATGCTTGCTTCCATGACTCAACACTTTCGTCGCCAGAATAGGGACTTGGATCCTTATAATATGATGGCTAGACTAAAGGATCTTCACCGCACTAATAAGCGGATGGAGAGGTATGAGTTGGTGAAGAAACTCTTTCGCTCCCGTATGACTGATGGCGCTTCAGTTGAGGCCCACGGGACTCAAATGATAGCTGATATTGATGAGCTGGCCAAGATGGGAATAGTCTTGGAGGCTGAGCTGACTATAGACATGATCTTACAGTCACTTCCCGATACTTGGAAGCAGATTATCATCAACTACAAGTTGATGGATACGGACGATACTCTTGGAAAGCTATTGTCCATTCTTAAGGAGTCAGAGAAGAGCTTCTTAAAGGCAACAAGCGCGAGGCGCACTTTGCATCGACCTCTCAGACGCCGAGGGCTGGGCCCAAGGCAACTGGAGGGGTGAGAAAGAGGAAGCGTAAGAACAAGGGCAAGGCCAAGATGTCGATGGCTTCTGGGAAGCCGAGGAACAAGTCACAAGACATATGCCTTAATTGCGGCAAAAGAGGTCACTGGAAGCGTGACTGCCGCATGAACAAGGTGCTCAGAAGGGAGATCAAGGCGGGCAAGGCACCGACCTCTGGTATGTTTGTTATTGAAATAAACATGGCTACTTCTAGTTTTAAAAATTGGATTTTTGATTCTGGTTGTGGTTCTCATATATGTACTGATGTGCAGGATCTGCAGAACAGCAGGATACTGGCTTCAGGGGAGATTGATCTACGAGTTGGAAACGGAACTCCTGTTGCTGTTTTGGCCGTGGTCACTTTTGTATTAGAACTGCCCTCGTGGCATGTACTTAAACTAAATGACTGTTATTATGTACCTAGTTTGACTAGGAATATTATATCTGTATCCTTGTTAACCCGAAATGGGTACACTTTTGTATTTAGAAACACTGGGTGTTATTTATATAAAAATGATGCAGAAATATGCACTGCAGTTGCAAATAATGGTCTTTATATTTTGAATATAAATGAATCTCCTACATATAAAGTAACAAACAAAAGGCTTAAAAGAGTGATCCAAATGATGAAACTTATATGTGGCATTGTCGTCTGGGACACATTAACAAGACTCGCATATCCACACTTTCGAAGAGTGGGTACTTGGACGGATTTGATCCAAATTCATATGACGTCTGCGAATCTTGATTATTAGGCAAAATGCCTAAATCACCTTTTAGCGGTAAAGGTGAACGCGCCACTGAACTGTTAGCCCTCGTTCATAGTGACGTTTGTGGGCCCATGTCTAGCCAGGCTAGAGGTGGATATCGATACTTCGTAACCTTTACCGATGATGCATCACGTTACGGTTATGTGTATCTAATGACGTACAAGTCGGAAACTTTTGAGAAATTCAAAGAGTTTCGACACGAAGTTGAAAAACAAACAGGCAAGAGTATTAAGACATTACGGTCGGACCGTGGTGGCGAATACTTAAGTAATGAGTTTCAAGATTACCTGAAAGAATATGGTATTCTTTCACAGTGGACTCCTCCTGGAACACCACAATTAAATGGTGTGTCCGAACGGAGAAACCGTACCTTGTTGGACATGGTAAGGTCGATGATGAGTCGCACTGAGCTGCCAATTTCCTTCTGGGGATATGCATTAAACAGTGCAGTTCTTATTTTGAATAAGGTTCCGTCAAAGTCTGTTGAACAGACTCCATATGAGATATGGACAGGAAAGAAACCGGGTTTCTCATTCCTGAAGATTTGGGGTTGCTGGGCATACGTTAAACGTTTGGAAGGTACCAAACTTGAACCCAAATCAGATAAATGCCTATTCGTTGGATATCCTAGGGAAACCAAAGGATATTACTTCTATCACCCACAAGAGAACAAAGTATTTGTTGCTCTACATGCGGTTTTCCTTGAGAAGGAATTCCTAAATGCAGTGTTTGTGGGAGGAAAGTAGAACTCGATGAGAGTCGTAGTGATACTGTTCTTGGTAGTGAATTATCGACGGAACATGAACAGTCCATCCGGGATGAGACTGAACCACAATCTTCAAGTACACAAGGACCGCGTAGGTCGGAGAGAGTCAGGGTAATACCTGAGAGGTATGGATTCCTGATCTCACCTCATGTAGATATTAATCTTATTGAGGATACTGAACCGGCTACGTATGAGGAAGCGATACAAGGTATCGAATCCAGTTTATGGCAAGAAGCCATGAAGGCCGAAATGGATTCCATGTATACCAACCAAGTTTGGACACTGGTTGATGCACCAGAAGGCGTAAAGCCTATTGGATGCAAATGGGTCTTCAAGAAGAAGACCGACATGGATGGCAACGTACAAACGTACAAAGCTAGGCTTGTAGCGAAGGGGTATCGTCAACGACTTGGAGTTGATTATGACGAAACCTTCTCACCCGTTGCCATGATTAAATCCATTCGGATAATGCTTGCGATAGCTGCATATTACGATTACGAAATATGGCAGATGGACGTTAAAACCGCTTTCCTTAATGGAAACCTTTCGGAGGATGTTTATATGCAACACCTGACGGTTTTATCGCACCTAGACTTGCAAACAAGGTTTGTAAGTTAAATCGGTCCATTTATGGACTGAAGCAAGCATCGAGGTCGTGGAACCAACGTTTTGATGAGGTCATAAAAGAATATGATTTCATTCAAAACGTAGATGATCCTTGTGTATACAAGAAGGTTAGTGGGAGTGCACTGACTTTTATTGTCCTTTATGTCGACGATGTATTGCTTATAGGCAATGACATTCCCATGTTAACGTCGGTGAAAGCTTGGCTTTCATTGAAATTCTCCATGAAAGATCTGGGAGAAGCATCTTTTATTCTAGGAATAAAGATCTACCGGGATAGATCTAGAAAGCTACTTGGACTCTCCCATAGTACATATATTGATAAAGTGTTGAAGAGATTCAACATGGATCAGTCCAAGAGGGGACTGTTGCCAACATCACATGGCGTCTATCTATATAGGGACATGTGTCCTAAAACACAAGATGAGAGAGACAACATGAGTCGGACTCCGTTCGCCTCGGCAGTCGGATCAATCATGTATGCCACGCATGATATGTACACGACCTGATGTGTCCCTATGCTTTGAGCATATGCAGTCGATATCAGGCCGATCCAGGTAAAGATCACTGGATGGCGGTTAAGAGTATCCTTAAGTATCTTAAAAGAACTAAGGATGCTTTCTTAATCTATGGAGATGGAGAATTGAGGTATCTGGGTATACCGATGCAAGTTTCCAAACCGACAGAGACGACTTTAAGTCGCAATCCGGGTACATATTTTGTTTGAATAACGGAGCAGTGAGCTGGAAATCTTCCAAGCAAGATACTGTTGCCGATTCAACAACTGAAGCGGAGTACATCGCAGCAGCTGAAGCAGCAAAAGAGGCGGTTTGGATCCGTAAATTCCTAATTGGATTAGGAGTAGTTCCGTTAGCAGTTGAGCCCGTTCCATTGTATTGTGACAATAGCGGGGCTATAGCACAGGCTAAGGAGCCAAGGTCTCATCAACGATCCAAACATGTTCTTCGACGATTCCATCTGATTCGAGAGATCATACATCGTGGCGATGTGAAGATCGAAAAGATCGCATCAGAGGACAACATTGCAGATCCGCTGATAAAAGCAATTCCTCGGGAAAAGTTTGAGCGACATGTACATAGTTCATGTATTAGATGCCTGAGTGACTGGCTATAGGCCAAGTGGGAGATTGTTAGACAGTTATGACCCATAGCGTCACTATTTTGTAAATGATATTGTATTATTGTACAAAATTAACTATGTAGTAATGAAATTGCCTTTTACCGTTTTGTAATTTATTTACTTTGATATAAAGATGGTAAAAGTCCCTATGATTAGTTCCGGATTGAGATGATATGAGACAGTATCAATCCATAAAGGTTTAATCATTAATATCCCTAGTCGTAGTATTATCGAGATTGGACATCGATAATGCAGAATAGACTAGTACTGCACTTGTGCGTGTTGTGAGGGCACAACGGCATAGTTCTCATATATTTAAGTATAGGATACTTATGCAAGTGCGGTAGGAGGTGTGTGTTTTACCGATGGTACGGAAAACAGCTTCGCTCTGGATAGACCCCGCGGAATCCCATTGGTAGTATGTCTGCGTGTCTATGGGAGTCCGCTTCAGGGTAGGTGCATATGGTCTTAACCTGAGACTTGCATCGCTAGTACTTGCGATAATCGGTAGACTTTAGTTTTGGTTGTCCAGGGCTTTAACAGGTTCTGTGTACACCTCTTCTAGGTTTATCGAGAATCGTAGTGTATTGGGTGTGATGTCAAGACGGAAGTATCACTTCAGACATATGGAGATGATGATCGCGCAAGATACAGAACTAGTACTCTATAATGGTTGAAACCATCGAGATAATATGACAAGGTCAGGATTATCTGATTCAAAGAGACTAGTTGCTTGATGTCCGATATATTTTCGTACGGGGCAGACACATCTCCAGCCCCAGGCCTTACATGTGATCATCCGATACTGGATCGGTATACACTATACTACGGTATACTACCCTGTTATAGATCTTATATTCCAGTAAGAATATTTCTGGAGAATTGGGTAGGCATGGCGTTTTGCTAGAGGCTAACCTTGTCTTGTAAATCGGTAAAAACGTAGTACTTGGTACGTACGTGTTCGGATAGTCCGACGACCGTATTTACTGCCAACATATCCAGAGATCTCTTCGGTCGCTTCCCGAAGATTCACCGATGACGTATGATTCGAACTCAATTAATCTTGGATTAATTGCGGAGAGACTTTATCTTGGATAAAGTACTATTCAAAGAGAGAGAAAGATTAATTTAGAATTAATCACTAAAATAATATATTCGATATATTAAACGAAATTCGATTTCGACGTGGAATTAAAATTAGATTTTGATTCGGGCAAACGAGTTAATTTAGAATTAATTCGTAAGCGATGTGAATAGTAATTTTGCTAGGCATAATTATTTAATTAAATTCGATTTAAATAACGTCGCGACGAAAGTTCGTTAATTCGGAATTATCGAACCCGAGCCCGGGAGTGTTTGCGGGCCCACTCGCATTTGGAATCGAGTGGGGCCCACATGTCACATCAACCATCACATCACTTGTCATTAAATTCACTTTTGTGTGATGGGTTTTGGTGATAGTGTGTACAACACTCAAAGGCAAAGAATGGTGATAGATTTTGTCATACACCTACCAAGGTTGGTATATGTTTGACAATTATTATGACACAAATATAAATTGATTTTGAAATCAAAAATCATTCTTCTTCTCTCTTTCCTCTTGACCGAAACTGTGAAGCTTCACAGCCGTCTCCATTTTTCAGTTTTTTGTTGCAAAAAGCTTGAAGAAATTGTGTATGTTTGGAACATTAAATCACACACAAGGCTAGCACCTTCAAGGGATCATACAAAGGTGTTATGGGAAACTAATCCTTGAGCTTGGGAGGATCAAACAAAGCTTGGAGCTGCACTTTCCACCTTGGCAGAATTCATCACTGCACAAAGGAGAAGTTTTCATTTCATCAACGCATCCGTATTCCGATCTTTGTGAGTATGATTCCGCCATACTTCAATATTGTTCATTCATTTATATATATTTTGTTTGCTCTTTTGATCTTGGGTATGGATTAGAATTTCCAACACCTTAGACAAATGAATTTCATGTCTGAAAGGTAAATTAGCTTTCTTGGAATTCTGCATACCAAATCACACAAGAATCTTGTCGATATAGGTTGTTTGAGACATTACTAACAGTCATTTCTTGTGATCCCGAATGATCTGGATCCCAAGTACATAACTTGCCTCTCCCAAATCTTTCACGCTCGATAATATCTTTACATCATTCCCAATGAGTAAAATATCATCAACGTATAACATAAGGAAAACCAATTTCCCATCAATGATGCGCTTGTAGACACTAGGCTCATCGATGTTCTGTTCAAAGTTATAAGACTTGATCATAGTATCAAATCTTATGTTCCAAGATCTAGATGTTTGCTTATGTCCATAAATAGACCTTTGCAACTTGCAAACTTTTTGCTCTTGACCTTGGGTAATGAACCTATCTGGTTGTACCATATAGACACGCTCATCAAGATTGTCATTCAAGAATGCAGTCTTGAATCCATTTGCCAAATCTCATAGTCATAATATGCAGCAATGGAAAGAAGAATCATGATGGATTTAAGCATTGCTACTGGCGAGAAAGTTTCTTCATAGTCAACTCCCTCATCTGGGTATAACCCTTTGCCACTAGCCTAGCCTTGAAAGTATGTACTTTCCCATATATTCCTCTTTTTCTCTTGTAGATCCACTTGCATCTTGTGGGTTTTACTCCATCAGGTTGGTCTACAAGTTCTCAGACAGAGTTAGAGTACATAGACTTCATCTCGATGTTCATGGCTTTGAGCCATTCCTCTTTATTAGTATCTTCCATTACACTACGATAGGTCAATAGATCATCTATACAATCACAATATGCAACAACTTGTACCTCACCATTTCCTAGATAGCTTTCAGGTTATCTTACAATCCTCCCACTACATCTAGGTGGTATGGTATCCTGTTAACTTGCATCTGACTTTCAGATGTAGAAGGTGTTATGTCTTTGTCAATATTTGACAATGGTGTACAGTTCCTACCAGCAAGTAACTCCTCAAGTAACACTTTACTTCGAGGTTTGAACTCTCTCATATAGTCTTCCTCAAGAAATGTAGCATTTGTTGACATAAATACTTTATTATCTTCTGGACTATAATATAATCCACCCCTAGTTTCTTTAGGATAGCCTATAAATAGGCACAGATGTGAACGTGGTTCCAACTTAGTAGTCTTGTTCTTTAGCACATATGCCGGACACCCCCATATACGGAAATGTCACAAACTAGCTTTACGACCATTCCACAACTCTAAGGGAGTCTTAGAAATAGACTTAGAAGGAACTACATTCAAGATATACATTACAGTTTGCAATGCATATCCCCATAATGAACTAGGTAGAGTGTTATAACTGAACATTGATCTCATCATGTCTAGTAGGGTCCGATTTCTCCTTTCCGCAACACCATTTTATTGTGATGTTCCAGGTGTTGTGAGCTGTGAAATAATTCCATGCTCAACTAATAATTCCTCGAAATCTCTATCAAGGTATTCTCCTCCATGATCTAATCGTAGAATTTTGATGCTTTTACCTAACTGGTTCTCAACCTCAGCACGATACTCTTTGAACTTTTCAAATGTATCTGACTTATGCTGCATTAGGTAAACATACCCATATCTGGAATAATCGTCAATGAAAGTGACGAAGTATTCAAAACCACCTCGGCCTTTTACATTCATCGGTCCGCAAACATCTGAATGTATTAGCTCAAGTGTTTCTTTGGCTCTTATCCTTTTTCCAGTAAAAGGTCTCTTGGTTATTTTGCCTTCTAGACAGGATTCACAGACAGGTAAAGTACCAAGTTTTAACTAATTTAAAACTTCGTTCTTAATTAGTTTATCTATCCGGTCAAGTTTAATGTGACCAAGTCTAATATGCCATAAATAGGTATCATCATGAGAAATATTTTGCCGTTTAGTTTTAGATCTTTCAATCTTAAACATTTCATTATTAAGCAGTGATTCATGCATTAACGGCCTTAATACATATAGATTATTTTCGGAGTTTCCTGTGCATATATTTAAACCATTTCTACTAATAATAACTGACTTATTATTAAATGAAATAGAAAAACCACATTCCATAAGTTTTGTTACAGAAATCAAATTCATGCGAAAACCATGAATATATAGCACACCATTGAAACATAAATAACTCTTATTAAAATTCAAATTTGAAACTCTCACTATTTTTGCTGAAACAGAATCTCATGTCCCAACTCTCATGGTGAAGCTACCTTCAGCAAGGTCCCTCCATAAGTCAAGTAGATGCAAAGAACAACAAACATGGTTAGTGGTACGTGAATCAACAATCCATATGGATTTATCATCCTCTACCAAAAGAGACTCAATGACAAGTAAATCATATTTACATGTATTCTTCTTCTCTTTAAGCTCAGCAAGGTATTTCAGACAATTCCTTTTCCAATGCCCCTGTTGTTCACAATGGAAATATTTTCCTTTGGCATTGGTTCCTTTAGAGCCTTTGTTGTTGTTCTTTTTCATTGGTTTTGCATTTGCCTTCCAATTGCCTTTCTTCTTCTTCTTTGCAGATTTAGAAGATATGGCAATATTTTCCTCGGCATTGGACTTATGAGGACCACTCATAATGGACTCGTAATTGGTGAGCTCATTTAGCAGTTCAGTCAACGTAAAAGTCAACTTATTCATAGAACAGTTGCTTCTAAACTGAAGGAAACTCTTCGGAAGGGTTTCTATGATCATTGTCACCTGGCTTTGCACATTGATACGTGCAACATGGGTTTCAGCCATATTATGATGAGACATCATCATTAACACATGGTCTCAGACTGATGTGTCTTCCTTCATTCTAGCGATCAATACAGAGACTATTGCCTCATGTTGTTGCCAGCCTGAAGGTTGCCCAAACATGTTCTGTAATGACTGCAATATCATTGATGTTGTCACCATAGGCTCATGTTGTGTTACAAAAACCTCAGACATAGATCTTATCAAATAGCTATGGGCTTTCTCATCAGCTTTAATCCAATCATTATAGGCATTACGTGCAGCTCTGCCATCATTTAGTGCTGGCTCATGAGGACATTCCTCCATTGGGTAAATTTAAGGTCTTCGCATACCAAAATAGCATTCATGTCACTTTTCCATTTAACATAGTTATCCCCGGTTAATTTTTCTTACTGTCTGAGAATTGAGATAATTGTTGATGCCATGGCTGAAAAATAATAAACACGCATTCAAAATTCATTCATCGCATTTTAAAATTATCAAACATTTAGGCATAAAATTAAACATGATGCATGATCAATGTATAATGAATTAGAAACCTCAAAGAATTACTATGCCACGGTTATCTATCATCCTACAAATAAGTGTCGTCGTAGGGTAGGTCAAGTATTCTCATGATAGACTGAGACATTCTCAATTGATTAATATATCTGAAATAACTCTTACTCCTATATTAATCAACTACCATTATTTTGATCAAGAAAGCTTTGATTAACAACTTAACCATTCCTTTGTGAGTGTGACCCATCATTTCGGAACCCTTGGACTTAACTAGTGAAGTGCCGCTGTAGGGTAGGTCAAATCACCAGATACATCTAAAGTCTCTATCCTTTCGGAATCCAAACCTGATATTGACTCAAAAAGGACACCATCTGTAGGGGAAGAAATCAAAGCCGTCTCGAGACACCTATTGAATCTCATGTTTCTGGATAACAATGGAGATCGTGGGATATATTGAGGTTTACCCTTCTCTCACTCACTATTTTAAAGTGTAAGGTTTTTATCTCACTAGTATCTTATGAATCTTAGATTTTGCTCGGCTAAAGTCATAACCTTATTAATACTAGTTGATAATTTAGTGATCTAACCAATTTTAACTCTTAAAATTTTATTCATTAATCCCGATTAGTCTCTACTAACCAATTAACTTAATTAAACTAATTTAATCAAGTTGTTATAGTGATCTAATCAATTTAACTCTTAAATTATTAGTCCACTAATAGGTTTTAAAATTTAGAATTCAACGAATGAACCAAATGTCATTAAATCATTTAATCGATAAAAGTATATTATTTATTCCAAAGGTACGTGGTATTGTATCCAGAGTGCAAACCATATTACCGTCCATTTGGAACCGGCTATGGAATTTACGTCCGGGTTTCCATCCGATATACCAAGGAAAATAATGTACTCATAAGGTCCATTTGTTTCTAAAACTTGATTTTTAAACCTTTAAACCAATTAATCTTATTAATTCGTTTGCATGCATCTCATATTCTTATTTAACTTTTAAATTACATAAAATCATACTTTATGACTAGAATATCATGCATATCTACATGTTATGGCATGTGAGAATGCAAGAGTATGCACCCTAGGCTATATGACATGTTAATAAACAATTTAAAACATACATATTTCCTAGGTCT
This sequence comes from Zanthoxylum bungeanum, assembly GCA_019454045.1. Taxonomy (NCBI): domain Eukaryota; kingdom Viridiplantae; phylum Streptophyta; class Magnoliopsida; order Sapindales; family Rutaceae; genus Zanthoxylum; species Zanthoxylum bungeanum. The sequence goes on from SKCR01017126.1 coordinate 251,409, forward strand.
AGGCATCGCGACGCGAACTGGTGGGCGTCGCGACACCCGGAAGACCAAAAACAAAAAATGCTTCAGGTCAGATTTGCATCGCGACACAAAGGGACTTGTGTCGCAACGCAAACGAGGCAGTAGCCTCCGTTTGCATTTGATGGTCGAGTCGCGACGCGAAAAGGGGTTACGTCCAGTTTGCATGGGCTGGAATTTGCAAAATCAAACACATATCAAATTGCATTGACCGGGCCCTTATTTTTCTATACTAATCTAATTAGTACAATAAATCCAAGGCATTCGTTGGTCTTCGAATCTTGTTCCATGGAGTGTTGTTGAGTTCTTCACGAAATTTCTCTGTCAAAAGTCCTTCGCGGCATCGGCTCCTCCAAGTTACAAATAGGGTTACATAATGGACTTATTACAAAGGAAATGAACTTACAACACTTGAAAGAATATGACCATATGGTCTTAAGTTACAACACTAGAAAGAATATGACCTTATGGTCTTACATTTCCAATGCTAAAAACAAGAGCCGGAAAAAATAAGGATCAACACAATACATTCATCACATGAATCAAAAGTAAACATTCATCACATGAACATTAAGACCATTCATCTCATGAATCTTATTGTGCCTACTCATCACAACATGTATTTTAATAATCTATATCTCATATAAATTAATAAAACTAAAATGAGAAGGGTTAAGAAAACTTTTCAACCTTAAGCTTTCGATGCCAATTGTAGGAAACGACTTTCCTTCGCGCGGTGGAAGTTACTTGTGGTGGCACCAGGTCCGGTATGGATCTTTAAATTTTCTTTCCTTCTCCTTTTGTTGTAGTAGCCGAAATCAATCCTTTGTTGTCCAACACTTGGATCAACCACTCGATCTTCCGAAATATGACTCGAAACTAATAAACCAAAGTGTGGGCTTCACTCACAAAGATTAAACTCTAAACAATTTAGAGAATCAAGATGTCACAATTGGTGTTTGGCTTTAGCAATTTCAAACACTCTCATAACACTTGTGAATGTTTAAACTCTCTTTATTTTCTCTCTCAAATCTTTCTCACAAAACTTGTGTGAATGTTTGCAAAATGTTAACCTTAGGAAGTGAGAGAAATGGTAGAGATTATATTCTCTTACACAAGCCAACTAACCTTGTCATTAAGCATCTAATGCTTTCTTGCAATGGCCAATACAAAAATGTAAATGTCATACCAAAGCATAAGAAATGATAAGTTAAGAACAAGGACTTTGTCATTAAGCATCTAATGTTTTCTTTCAAAGGAAAACACATAAATGTGGAGGCCATACCAAAGCATAAAATACATTAGCTAATGACAAATATATTAGGTGTATACATGCCATCTAATAGTCATAATTGTTTGGATGACATGGTAAGCCATATGGCTTTGTCTCCAATAGTAAATAAAAATAAATATCTTAATAATGATTTATTTACCTTCAATTATGTTGTAGTAATTATCTCATAATCAATACTTGATTATCTCATAATCAAAGAATTCTAGAAAACATAAAGTTAAACTAATTTAACATAGTTTTCATTTGTGACAATTAATATTATTAAACTCATTACTAATATATAATTATAAAGTGAGGATATAATTAGACAGTCTAATTATATTAGGTTTGCTACAGTTAATCGAGCTAGCACGGGGACCAAATGGACCTACGGTTCCGAGCTCCAATAATTCTGAAATATTAATTAAACTCTTTAATCAAATATTACGAATTATTAACTCCGGGTTATTCCACTAAAAACTTGAAGTTAAACTCATGTTACCGTAGATGGATAAAATAAACCGAACAACTTCGGTGTCCATCGATATAGTCATTACATATGGATATAGACCTTCACAAATATCTCATAAATAGAGCCGGGTCAAAAGTCCGTTAAATCCCTCTAAATATTTAGTCTTTTAAGCACTATTTATTCTATAATGAACAATTAATTCATAACAATTATGAATATGAAACTTTCATTCCTAATAGAAAAGTTGAGCGCTCATATTGTTCAAGTCCTGAATCAACTCTTAAAAAAGATATTCTTCTGTTTCTCGTAAGAATGAGTGAATTACATATCTATGTAAAATGTTCCCAGCTACACATCAAACCATATCCCCAAAATACGTAGTTATTGACCGGGAATACAACAACAACCTCACCATAGTAAATCAAAGGACATAGCCTGTCATGCAGGAGTTCGTAGTACACTCTGGATTAAGATTGAATCCATATATGACCATCTATTAGATAAAATGAATTTCTTCGGTTAACGGATATTAAAATAAAATCGTATTTATCTGAGTCCAGTCCTATATGATCTCATCATACAAGGTGTCTATATTCCCATGTCACTACTTGAATGATCCCAGATCAAGGTTGTCATACAAGTATAGAATGGACCGCAGCTATAGATAAACCACAAACAAAGTACCTTCTTTTTTGCTCTCTATGGACTATTTAGATTACTAACTTTAGACTTTAATCCTCTTATGCATCAAACATACACTAATTCTGTAGGTACAATAGTAATCAAGGTAAACAAGACAATTGGACAATATGCGATATAAATCAAACAACTTTGATAAAATGAATAATGTATTTATCATTATTACAATAATCAATTCCGTTTACAATACATGAAGTTTTATGACATAAATCCCAATAATTGTGTCACATGTTATGTGTGTATATGTGCATGTTGATTGGTTGATAATCTCGTGTTGTAGTAGTCGAGCTGGTTAGGAATCCGTTCGGACAATATTCATCTCATGCCTATTCTAAAATAGGTAATGAGTCTCATACGAACATTGTATGTATAAGCCAGCCATATGTGTGTATTGTTTGGTTATGTGTTCTTGATGTTTTGACTGTTATGTATACTTCGTTGTCATTTATACAATGGTTTTATGTTTGCTTGAGTGTATGTGTATGTATGATAAACCTCGTGATAAGTATGGATGATGTATGTGTACATGGAATGAAAGAATGACATGTAAGTCGGTGTGACCATAAGATGCTATAAAGTATATTTGCTAAGTTGTTATCATATACGCGTATATGTGTAAGAGTTCTAAAATTGTATTTGCATTAATATGAGAGAAGTGAGTTATGATATGAATGAATGCATATGAATCTCGCATGTTAAGTCATTTTGAGGCCCTCGGAATTGAAGAAATTTTGTTTGACTTGACGATTTGATGATATTTCAAATATGAATATTTATGATAAAAGTATATATTTATGACTTCAAGCTTCATATGATTAAAGTGGATTTGATGTTAAGGGATATATTCTATAGTAATCGAGTTTTGCCTTGTATATTTTAGATTTTAGCTATTAGATTGGCATATATGTAGATATGTGAATATGAAAAAAATTGACATGGGTAAAGTATAATGGATTGAATAATAAAAGTAAATAATTCTAACTTGTTATAATTCAGTAAATTTGAAAAACTTATAATGTGATTAACTTGTTTGTGTTGTTTGCAGTGCTAACATGGTCACTTACTGAGTTTTATAACTCACACCAAACCAGATTGCTGGTTTTACAAGTTGGCAACCAGATCGGTCAACCATTTCAACTTTGAAGTTATGCTACCAATGGGATTTCGAGGGGTGTATCCAAAGCAACTAGTCTATATAATCGGATAATTATGACCTTGTCATATTATCCCGATAGTTGCAAAATAACAGAGAACCAGTTTTGTATCCTTGTGTGATCATCATCTCCATATGAGTGAAGTGATACTTCCATCTTGACATCACACCCAATACATTATGATTCTCAATAAACCCAGAAGAGGCGTACACAGAACATGTTAAAGTCCCGGATGACCAAAACCAAAGCGTATTGATTGACGCAAGTATTAGCGATGCAAGTCTCAAGTTAAGACCAAATACACCTACCCTGAATCGGATTCCCATAGACACATAGTCATACTACCAATGGGATTCTGAGGGGTCTATCCAAAGCGAAGCGTTTTCCGTACCATCGGAAAACACAACCTCCTATCACACTTACATAAGTATCCAATATTTAAATATCTGAGAACTATGTTGTTACGCTTCCGTAACACGCACAAGTGCAATACTAGTCTATTCTGCATTATCGATGTCCAGTCTCGATAATACTACGACTAGGGATATTTAATGATTAAACCTTTATGGATTGATATCGTCTCATATCTTATTAATCCGGAACTAATCATAAGGACTTTTATCATTTATATATTCAAGTAATCTAATTACAAAATGATAAATAGCAATTTCCATTGTCACATAGTTAATTTGTATAAAACCCACAATGTCTTTTACAAATAGTGACGCTATGGATCATAATTGTCCAACAATCTCCCACTTGGCCTATAGCTAGTCACTCAAGCATCTAACACCTGAACTATGTACATGTCGCTCAAACTTTTGCTGAGGAATAACTTTCGTCAGCGGATCTGCAATGTTGTCCTCTGATGCGACCTTCTCGATCTTCACATCGCCATGATGTATGATCTCATGAATCAGATGGAAACATCGAAGAACATGCTTGGATTGTTGATGAGACCGAGGTTCATTAGCCTGCACTATAGCCCCGTTATTGTCACAATACAATGGAACGGGCTCAGCTGCTAACAGAACTACTCCTAATCCAATTAGGAATTTACGGATCCAAACTGCCTCTTTTGCTGCTTCAACTGCAGCAATATATTCCGCTTCTGTTGTTGAATCAGCAACAGTCTCTTGCTTGGAAGATTTCCAGCTTACTGCTCCGTTGTTCAAAAAAAATATGTACCCAGATTGTGACTTACAGTCGTCTTTATCGGTTTGGAAACTTGCATCGGTAAACCCAATTACTTCAAGTTCTCCATCTCCATAGATTAAGAAAACATCCTTAGTTCGTCTAAGATACTTAAGGATGTTCTTAACCGCTACCCAGTGACCATCACCTGGATCGGTCTGATAGCGACTACACATGCTCAAAGCATATGAGACATCAGGTCGCGTACATATCATGGCAAACATGATCGATCCGACTGCCGAAGCGAATGGGATCCGACTCATGTTGTCTCTCTCATCTTGAGTTTTAGGACACATGTCCTTAGATAGAGTGACGCCACGTGACACTGGCAACAGTCCCCTCTTAGACTGTTCCATGTTGAATCTTTTCAACACTTTGTCAATATATGTACTCTGGGAGAGTCCAAACAGCTTTCTAGATCTATCCTGGTAGATCTTCCCACAATAAAGGCTGCTTCTCCCAGATCTTTCATGGAGAATTTTAATGAAAGCCAAGCTTTCACCGATTGTAGCATGGGAATGTCTTTGCCAATAAGTAATACATCATCAACGTAAAGGACAATGAATGTCAGTGCACTCCCACTAACCTTTTTATATACACAAGGATCATCCTCGTTTTGAACGAAATCATATTCTTTTATGATCTCATCAAAACGTTGGTTCCAAGAACATGATGCTTGCTTCAATCCATAAATGGATCGATTTAACTTGAAAACCTTGTTCGCATGTTTTTGTATGATAAAACCATCAGGCTGTTGCATATAAACATCCTCCAAAAGGTTTTTGTTAAGGAAAGTGGTTTTGACGTCCATCTGCCATATCTCATAATCAAAATATGCAGAAATAGCAAGCATTATCCGAATGGATTTAATCATGGAAACAGGTGAAAAAGTTTCGTCGTAATCGACACCATGTCGTTGACGATACCATTTCGCTACAAGCCTAGCTTTGTACGTTTGTATGTTGCCATCCATGTCGGTCTTCTTCTTGAAGACCCATTTGCAACCAATAGGCTTTACCCCTTCTGGTGTATCAACCAGTCTCCAAACTTGGTTGGTGTACATGGAATCCATTTCGGACTTCATGGCATCTTGCCATAAACCGGAGTCAATACCTTGTATCGCTTCCTCATACGTAGCCAATTCAACTTCCTCAATAAGATTAATATCCACATGAGGTGAGATCAGAAACCCATACCTCTCAGGTTATTTTCGGACTCTCTCCGACCTACGCGATTTTTGTGTATTCAAATATTGTGGTACAGTCTCATCCCTGATGAACTGTTCGTGTTCTGTTAAGGATTCTGTGCTAGGAACAGTATCACTCTGATTTTCATCGAATTGTACTTTCCTCCCACTAACCACTGCATTTAGGAATTCTTTCTCAAGGAAAACCGCATGTAGAGCAACAAATACTTTGTTCTCTTGGGGGTTGTAGAAATAATATCCTTTGGTTTCCCTAGGATAACCTATAAATAGGCATTTATCCGATTTGGGTTCAAGTTTGGTACCTTCCAAATGTTTAACGTATGCCCAGCATCCCCAAATCTTCAGGAATGAGAAACCCGGTTTCTTTCCTGTCAATATTTCATATGGAGTCTGTTGAACAGACTTTGACGGAACCTTATTCAAAATAAGTATTGCAATGTTCAATGCATATCCCCAGAAGGAAATAGGTAGCTCTGTGCGACTCATCATAGACCTTACCATGTCCAATAAAGTTCGGTTTCTCTGTTCGGACTCACCGTATAATTGAGGTGTTCCGGGAGGAGTCCACTGTGAAATAATACCATACTCTTTCAAGTAATCAAGAAACTCATTGCTTAAGTATTCTCCACCACGGTCCGACCGTAATGTCTTAATACTTTTTTCGGTCTGTTTTTCTACTTCGTGTCGAAACTCTTTGAATTTCTCAAAGGTTTCTGACTTGTGTCTCATAAGATACACATAACCATAACGCGATGCATCATCCGTAAAGGTTACAAAGTATTCATATCCACCTCTAGCCTGGCTAGAAATGGGCCCACATACGTCACTATAGACGAGGGCTAACAGTTCAGTGGCATGTGTACCTTTACCACTAAAAGGTGTTTTAGGCATTTTGCCTAATAAACAAGATTTGCAAATGACATATGAATTTGGATCAAATCTGTCCAAGTACACACTCTTCGAAAGTGTGGATATGCGAGACTTGTTAATGTGTCCCAGACGACAATGCCACATATAAGTTTCATCTTTGTTACTTAGTTTAAGCCTTTTGTTTGTTACATTATATGTTTGAGATTGATTTATATTCAAATATAAAGACCATTATTCACATCAGCACTGCATATCTCCATATCATTTTTATACATAAAAACTCAGTGTTTCTAAATATAAAAGTATAGCCACATTGGGCCAATAAAGATACAGATATAATATTCCTAGTCAAACTAGGTACATAATAACAGTCTGAAAGATTAAGTACATGCCCCGAGGGCAGTTCCAAAATATAAGTCCCAACGGCCAAAATGGCGACTCGAGTCCCATTTCCAACGCGGAGGTCTATCTCTCCTGAGGCCAGTCTCCTGCTAATCCGGAGATCCTGCACATCAGTACATATATGAGTACCACAACCAGAATAAAAAATCCAATTTTTAAAACTATAAGTAGACATGTTTATTTCTATAACAAACATACCTAAAGTCGGTGCCTTGCCCGCTTTGATTTCCTTCATGTGCGCCCTGTACTCACGGCAGTCATGCTTCCAGTGACCCTGTTTGCCACACTGCAGGCTTACATCTTGGGATTTGTCCTTAGCCTTCCCAGAATACTTTGATGATTTGGCCTTGCCCTTCTTCTTCTTCTTCTTTACACCTCCAGTTGCCTTGGGCCAAGCCCTTGGTGTTGGTTTCTATTAAGGTCCCAGGATCAATAATAAGCACGAAATATATGCGAATAACAATCAAAGAAGTTGTGGAATACTCACATCGATCGGTTGAGCGACGCTTTGACGAACAAAACTTTGATTTCTTCTCACTGCAGCTCACGGCAGTGGACTGCTCCAAGCTCACTGGTTTGGGGTCAATGGTGGTCCTTCGTCAAGCTCCAAGCTTCGTCGAATGGTTCCCGGCTCATTGGTGGACTTCCATATCACCTTCGCATGTCTCGTAAGTGTGCTAGCACTTGTGATTTTACCACAAAATCCCACTCTTGCTTCCCTTCACTGCTCAGTTTTTGGAGCAAAACCAGAAGAAGAAAAGGCAGTGAACTGCCGAGAGAGAGAGGAGAATATGGAGAGAGAGAGAGATGATAAAATTGTGTTGTGTGAGTTGTTAAAAGAAAAGTGTATCTAATACATAAAAAATTCAATTCAAAATTCAATTTCTAAAAGTCAAATATCAATTAAAAATTGATAAATGTCTTTCAAGCTTTCAAAAGCTTTTCCAACAACTCACATCAAGTCATATCACTCAATCAAGTGACAACTTGTCACATCACTCAAAGTGACATTGATTTGACGTTTGATGTGACTAATGATTTGACGCTTGATTTGACTTGCGTGCCGCACTCGAATTCGAAATGTGAATGCGCTCGCAAACAATCTCGGCTCGGTTTGTTAATTATAAATTAACAATTTTCCGTTGCGTTGTAATTAAATGATTACGCCTAGAGATATCACTATTCACGTCGCTAACGAATTAATTCTAAATTAATTCGTTCGCCCGAATTAAAATCTAATTTTAATTCCGCGTTGAAATCCAATCTCGTTTAATATATCGAATATATTAATTCCAAATTAATCGTTATCTCTCTTTAATTGATATTTTATCCCAGATAAAATATCTCTGCAATTAATCCCAGATTAATTTTCTCTCTCTCTCTAATTAATCCCAGATTAATTCAGAGTGCGAGTCATACGTCATCGGTGAATCTTTGGGAAGCGAACCATGAGATCCTCGGATATGTTGGCAGTAAATTCGGTCGTGGGACTATCCGAACACGTAAGTACCAAGTACTATGTTTATACCGATTTACAAGACAAGGTTGGCCTCTAGCAAAGCGCCATGCCTACCCAATTCTCCGGAAATATCCTTACAGGAATAAAGGATCTATATCAGGCGTAGTATACGTAGTATTGCGTATTTCTGTCCAGTATCTGATGATCACGTGCTAGGCCTGGGGCTGGAATTGTATCTGCCCCGTACGAAACACATGTCGATCATGTCTCTGGTAACTATCTTCTCTATAATAGGATAACCTGACCTTGTCATTTTATCCCGATACTGCAGCATTTAAGAGAACCAGTCTCGTATCCTATATGACCATCATCTCCACTATGACTGGAGTGATACTTCTGTCTTGACATCACACCCAACACACTACGATTCTCAATATACCCAGCATTGGCGTACACAAAACATGTTAAAGCCCTGGACAACCGCAACCAAATTATATTGATTGTCGCAAGTATTAGCGGTGCAAGTCTCAGGTTAAGACTAAATACACCTACCCTGATTTCGGACTTCCATTGACACATAGTCATACTACCAATGGAATTCCGAGGGGGTCTATCCAGAGCGAAGCTGTTTCCCGTACCATCGGTAAAACACAACCTCCTATTACACTTGCATGAGTATCTTATACCCAAATAAATGAGAACTATGCCGTTGTGCCCTCACAACGCGCACAATTGTAATACTAGTCTTTTACGTATTTATCGATGTCCAATCTCGATAATACTCTGACTAGGGATATTTAATGATTTATCCTACGTGGACTGATATTGTCTCATATCATTCTCCGTCCAGGAACAAATCACAAGGACCTCTCATCATTTATATATCTAGGTGATCTAATCACAAATGATAAGATTGCAATCTCCTTTGTCACATAGTTAATTTGTACAACAACACCATGATCTGTACAAATAGTGACGCTATGGGTCATAATTGTCTAACAATCTCCCACTTGGCCTATAGCCAGTCACTCGAGTGTCTTACACCCGAACTATGTACGGTTGGCTCAAATTACTGAGAAATACTTTCGTCAGCGGATTTACATGATTATCATCTAAAGCGATTTATTCGATCATCACATCGCCACGATGTATGATCCGAATGGATCAGATGAATATCGAAGTATATATCTGGATCGTTGATGAGACCATTAATTCTTTAGCCTGTGCTGACGCCTAGCTCAGCTGCTAACAGAATTATATCTAATCTAATTAGATTTGTTATTGACCCAGATGGCTTCTATTGCTGCCTCAGCTGCAGCAATAACCCGCATTTGTTGTTTATACGATAACAGTATCTTGCTTGAAAGATTTCCATCTCACTGTTCCGTTATTCAAACTTTGTAGTACCGTTTGCGACTTATAGTCGATTTTTTCGGTTTAGGAAACTTGCAGTAGTGATCCCAGTCACTTCAAGTTCTCATTCTCCACAGACTAAGACAACATCTTTAGTTCTCTAAGATACTAAAGATGTTCTTAACTTCAATCCAGTGACTATCACTTGGATTGACTTGTTTGTGACTGCATATGCTCAAAGCGTACGAGACACCAGGTCACGTACATTTTTCAATGTACGAGTTCTCGGAGAGTTTTCTCGAAAGCCAAGCTTTCACCGATTGTTTTTATGGGAATATCATTTCCAAGAAATGACATATTATCATTAATTATATAGGACAACCATTGTCAGTGTGCTCCCATTAACCCTCTTATATACACAAGAATCATTTTCGTTTTGAATTAAATCATAAACTATTATGATTACATCAAAACGATAATTCCAAGAACCTAATGTTTGCTTCAATCCAAACATGGATCGAATAACCCGCAAACCTTGTTTGCTAGTTATTGTACGACAAAACCGTCAGGATGTTGTAAACATCCTCCAAAAGGTCTCCTTTTCAGGAAAGTGATTTTCCCATTAAGCTGACATATTTCATAAATGAATCACGCAGCATTACCCAAATGGATTTACCGTGGCAACAGGTAAAAGGTTGAATCGTAATCAACACAATGTTGATAACGATACCTTTCTGCTAAAAGCCTATCTTTATACGTCGGTATGTTGCCATCCATGTATGTCTTCCTTGAAGACTTATAAAGTACCAGTAGGCACAATGCCTTGCGGTACATCAACTAGTATCCAAACTTGTTGATATACATGGAATCCATTTCAGACTCATGACACTTTGTCATAATCGGGAGTCGATACCTTTTATCACTTCCTCATACATAGTCAGTTGGTATACCTCAAAAGATTGACATCTTTATGAGTTGAGATCAGAAACACATACCCCAGGTTGTTTTCTGACTCTCTCCGACTTACGCGGTTCTTGTGTATTCGAAGATTATTGGAATAGTTTCATCCTTGATAAACTATTTCTGTTCCATTAAGGACTTGGTGCCTTGAACAGTATTACTCCGATTTTCATCGAGTTTTATTATCCTCCCACTTACCACTGCATATCGGTATTCCTCTTAGGAAAACCGCATGGTGAGCAACATTTACATTGTTCTCTCGTGAGATGTATAAGTACTATACTTATGGTATCCCTAGGATAACCTACAATTGGCACTTATCCAATTTGGGTTTTAGTTTGGTATCATCCAAACACATGCCAAGCATACCCAAACATTCAGGAATGAGAAACCCGGTTTCTTTCCTGTTCATATCTAATATGATATATGTCAAACAGATTTTATGGAACCTTATTCTAAATAAGTTCTGCACTGTTTATGCTTATCCGTTGAAGGAAATGGTAGCTCAGAGCGACTCATGATTAACCTTATAATGTCCAACAATATTCGGTTAATCAGTTCGGACACACCTTCAAACAGACGTGTTCCGGGAGGAGTCCTCATTTGAAAGAATACTATACTCTTTCAAGTATATTAGAAACTTATTGCTTAAGTATTTTCATTACGGTCTAACCGTGACGGTTTAATACTTTAGTCGATCTGTTTGTCTATTTCGTGTCGAAACTTTAAAAGTTTTCGATTTGTGTTTCAAAAGAAATACATAACCATAACGCGATGCCACATCCGTAAAGATCACGAAATATTCATATCCATATATAGCCTAGCTAGACATGGGCCCACTTGCTTTACTATGAACTAGGGCTAACAGATCGGTGGCACTTGCACTTTTACCAAGTAAATAGTGTTTTAGGCACATTGCCACAATAAACTAGATTCGTAGACTTTATTTGAATGGAATCAAAATAGTCCTAGTATCCACTCTTCAAAAGTGTGTATATACGATTCTTATTTAATTGTGTCCCAGACAACAATGCCACAATATGTTTCTTCTGATCAAATCAGTTGAGCTAGTTTGCTTAACTTCGGGCTTAGGCTTAATATATTATTTTATCAAATAAAATAACTTATTATTTTCCAGGACCATTCTGAAATTATATTCCCAATTTGAAAATTAAACCATTTAAATACATTTTCCCTATGATTATGTTTTAAATGTCAATCTTTCAATTCTTTCTTGATTCTAATAGTCCAACTATTTAATCAACGAGTTTTGGTACTATTTATTATAATGATTACAATAGTCCAACTATTTAATCAACTATAATTTAATAGAATAAAATCAATTATATTGATTACTATAATCCAATTATAAAATCAACTATAAATGAATAGTTTGCATATAGCCCAACGATTTATTAAAACAACAATTTAAATATTAGTCCAACTAACATCTAATTTATTTGACGAATGATATTTGTTTGAGCGCGTATGGAAAGTAATTAAACGAGTATTGCAAATTCAATTCTTGCCTCCCACTATTTTTCGGCGAGCCTCTAACCCTCTGTCGAGTACTCGGGAAACCGCATTTCCTAGTGGGCTAGGATCCCGTTAAATATCACACAATCTTGACTTTGGCAAACAAATTGTATGATAATTAACTAGGTAGATCTCTAAGATCGATTGGATCCAATCCAATTCCTAGATCCGGTAGGGGGACATCCAAGTCCGAAACATATATCTTATATATGCCAATACATCCAATGTATTACCTAACCTTTTTCCTCTGAATCAACTAAGCCTTGGCTTTGGCACAACAAACTTAGTGATCCCAGTTAAGCGCGGCCCATTGACCATGGAAAGCTTTGTAATCAATGTCGATGGACAAGAAGTGGTCTTGACTTTAGCCAACAAACCACAACTTGGACAAGACACCAATATGGAATAAAGCCCTAGTGATTCAAACACATCCTCGACGGACAAAGGCCTTGACTTTGGCCAACAAGCCAATTTTAGGCATTGCATTTTTGCATGTGAAACCCGATGATGAGTCTCAGTTGGAGTCACTACCTTTTTAGTTAAGGATATTGCGGGAAACGGTCGTCGGAAGGGAATCGGTATTTCGTTAGATCCTTATTCACTTGTTTAGCGTCAAGCTCACTTGTTGGACCTCCGTTTAGAGCACCGTTGGCCCAAGAAAAACCCGCAAACCTTTTAACCTTGGCCCACAACCCTTGCCACCCACCTAAGCCCACTCACCAAACCAACACAACCTAGCCCACCAAGAGAGGCCCACAGGCCCATATCACCCTAAATTACACCCAAATTAAATCAAATATAATTAAATTAAACATTAACTAAATAAAATATTAATTAATTGATATACTAAATTAAATAAGACATAAAATATAATTATACCAAATTAAAATATCATAACTTCCGAAACAAAATAAATCAAATATTCAACATTCCTAATTCACCAAATTTTGTCCCCCCCAATCAATCAAACCCTTTCCTTGTTTGACACCAAATCCAATCTTTTCCTTGTGAGACAAGGGGAAACCCTAACCCTTCTCTATATAAACAACCCCTAACCAAGACATGCACTCCCTTCACATATTATTATTCATGGCTAACACACAATAAAACCCTACTCCTATCTCTCTCGGCACCCCCCTCCTAGCAGCCTTGATCATTCAAAAAATAATAATACAAACAAAACATAAACAAAAAATCAAGTGCCCCTTCCAATTAAATAGCCTTCACTTTAAAAGACCTCCCACAGCCAACTTCTTCACGTCAATAGCTTCAGACCACGCCACAAATCAACGCCACATGCCCCTTACCTTAAAGCTTCAAGCTCACAAACATCACCAGCCCACCAAAATAGCCACGTTCAAGCCATCTGTCCTTCACAGCACTCGCCTAATAAACACAGCCCCCCACCGTCCTTACTCCATTTGCCTCACACCATTACCTCTCGCCTAATCAACACACAGCCCCACTAAAATAAGCCCCACTTCACACCAAATTAACCACCGAAATAAGCCTCATTACTCACGCCTAAATTGCTCCATGTTCAGCCTAAAACTGCCGCACATATCACACAATTTGCTGCCCTTGAATCATCCGGTTTTACCACCAAAAACTGTCCCAAAACTGCACCTAGAAATAGTCTAGAAATCGCTCCAAACAGTGACGAAAACTACCCCGAACAGCCCTCCAAAATCGTCAAAACAGTCCATTAATGCACCACAAACAGTGACCAGAAAATACAGAGAAAACAGCTGCAAAACGGAGGTAAAACAGCAAGCAAAATAGCAAAACAGTGAGCTAAGACGCTAAACCAGTGAACATGAGAAGTTGAGGAGCTTTACCCTTCTGATCTCCGTGAAACGCAAGTCCGAAAGTCGGAAAAAAAAAGGTTAGACCTGAGGGTATTTTCCACATTCGTTTTCTGTTTTTTTATTATTTATTGAGTTTTGTTCGCATGATTGTTATGTTAAAATGCATGTTGTGGCCCTTGAGTAGATAAATATGCATGTATTATGAATATGATGTGTGTTGTGGCCCTTGATTAAAATGAAAAATGTGTCACCTCTTGTGGTATATAGGATGGAAACTCGGACGTAAATTTCATAGCCGATTCTGAATGGACGGTAGTATGATCTGTACTCGGGATACAACTCCACGTACCACTTGAGCAAATGGCGCATATTTTGTTTTATGTTGTTTTGATGTGTTTATTATTCGTTATTTAATTTCTGCATATTAAAGGATTTGTGTAATAATTTAATCAAGCTTAAGTAACACTTATTCCAAGAGTCATGCTTCTAAGTTCATATGCGCAAAAATAAAACTTACACCTAAATTTGCATATATCTTACATCTAAGATTGCATGCTTGAAAGTACGTCAAAGTAGCAACGAACATACAACTTCATTGGCATATTATATTCATGGAAACACAAGCACACACTAACCACGCAAGCACACATAAAAGCGAATCAAATAATGGCGAACATGTGATTTCATAGACATATCATACTTATACGTGCGTAAGCATAAACAAATAGACATTACATGTCCATGCGTAAAAGAGTCAACTAAGTACATAATGCAAAAAGACAATTAAGGATGCAATTAGGCATTAAAGTAAGCATACTATGACGTGGTGCAAAAGAAGATAACTAATATGGACACAAACACACATGTGAGCACTTTTCCAGGTGGTACATGGAATTGTATCCCAAGTACAGAGCACACTACCGTCCATTCGGAATCAGCTACGGAATTTATGTCTGGGTTTCCATCCGATATACCATAAGAAATAATACTCAAATGCTATCATAACATGGATATATGGATTGTAATACGTTAAGCCAAGACTAAAGTAAATGATGCAACCAATGGAATAAATGTGCTTTTCATTACAATGCATACAAAGATAAAGATGACTTTATGGAATTTCATAATGCATGCATAAATAAAGCAATAATGTGCAAAATGAGATACAAGACATAATAAGGGGCGCGGCAAAGCATCGTGGTAAAGGATTTTAACCTCTTCAATTAGAGGACCTTTCATCGCACTTACTAAGCCCATACGCAATTAACACAATGCATTTATGTGAAACAAAAGTAAATACAAAGATATCGGATTTCGTATACCTGATTGAACATATCTTACATCCAATCGAATATACATCGTCCGGCGCGGCGAAGAAGCGTGGTAAAGGATTTTAACCTCTTCAATTAGAGGACCTTTCATCGCACTTACTAAGCCCATGCGCTTATCTCAATGCATATATATGAAACAAAAGTAAATACAAAGATATCGGATTTCGTATACCCGATTGAACATATCTTACATCCATCGAATATACATCGTCCGGCGTGGCGAAATCGTGGTAAAGGATTTTAACCTCTTCAATTAGAGGACCTTTATCGCACTTACTAAGCCCATGCGCTCGATCACATCATTACACGAACAAATAATATGCAGAAATTAAATAACGAATAATAAACACATCAAAACAACATAAAACAAAATATGCGCCGTTTGCTCAAGTGGTACGTGGAGTTGTATCCCGAGTGCAGATCATACTACCGTCCATTCGGAATCGGCTATGAAATTTATGTCCGGGTTTCCATCCTATATACCACAAGAGGTGACACATTTTTCATTTTAATCAAGGGCCACAACACACATCATATTCATAATACATGCACATTTATCTACTCAAGGGCCACAACATGCATTTTAACATAACAATCATGCGAACAAAACTCAATAAATAATAAAAATAAAACAGAAAACGAATGTGGAAAATACCCTCAGGTCTAACCTTTTTTTTTGCCGACTTTCGGACTTGCGTTTCACGGAGATCAGAAGGGTAAAGCTCCTCAACTTCTCATGTTCACTGGTTTAGCGTCTTAGCTCACTGTTTTGCTATTTTGCTTGCTGTTTTACCTCCGTTTTGCAGCTGTTTTCTCTGTATTTTCTGGTCACTGTTTGTGGTGCATTAATGGACTGTTTTGACGATTTTGGAGGGCTGTTCGGGGGTAGTTTTCGTCACTATTTGGAGCGGTTTCTAGACTATTTCTAGGTGCAGTTTTGGGATAGTTTTTGGACAGTTTTTTATGGTAAAACCAGATGATTCAAGGGCAGAAAATTGTGTGATCTGTGCGGCAGTTTTTAGGCTGAACAGGGAGCAATTTAGGCGTGAGTAATGGGGCTTATTTTGGTTGCTAATTTGGCGTGAAGTGGGGCTTATTTTAGTGGGGCTGTGTTGATTAGGCGAGAGGTAATGGTGTGAGGCAAATGGAGTAAGGGACGTGTGGGGGGCTGTGTTGATTAAGCGAGGGCTGTGAAGGACAGATGGCTTGAACGTGGCTATTTTGGTGGGCTGGTGATGTTTGTGAGCTTGAAGCTTTAAGGCAAGGGGCAGGTGGCGTTGATTTGTGGCGTGGTCTGAAGCTATTGACGTGAAGAAGTTGGCTTGTGGGAGGTCTTTTAAAGTGAAGGCTATTTAATTGTGAAGGGGCACTTGATTTTTTGTTTCTGTTTTGTTTGTATTATTATTTTTTGAATGATCAAGGCTGCTTGGAGGGGGGTGCCGAGAGAGATAGGAGTAGGGTTTTATTGTGTGTTAGCCGTGAATAATAATGTGTGAAGGGAGTGCATGTCTTGGTTAGGGGTTGTTTATATAGAGAAGGGTTAGGGTTTCCCCTTGTCTCACAAGGAAAAGATTGGATTTGGTGTCAAACAAGGAAAGGGTTTGATTGATTAGGGGGGACAAAATTTGGTGAATTAGGAAGGTTGAATATTTGATTTATTTTGTTGGAAGTTATGATATTTTTTTGGTATAATTATATTTTATGTCTTATTTAATTTGGTATATCAATTAATTAATATTTTATTTAGTTAATGTTTAATTTAATTAATATTTGATTTAATTTGGGTGTAATTTAGGGTGATATGGGCGTGTGGGCCTCTCTTGGTGGGCTAGGTGTTGTGTTGGTTTGGTGAGTGGGCTTAGATGGGTGGCAAGGGTTATAGGCCAAGGTTAAAAGGTTTGCGGGTTTTTCTTTGGGCCAAAGGTGCTCTAAACAGAGGTCCAACAAGTGAGCTTGACGCTAAACAAGTGAATAAGGATCTAACGAAATACCGATTCCCTTCCGATGACTGTTTCCCACAATATCCTTAATTAAAAAGGTAGTGCCTCCACTGAGACTCATCATCGGGTTTCACATGCAAAAATGCAATGCCTACAGTCACCCCCACTTTTATGGGACTTGTACAGTGTGTGACTTTGAACAATCCTATCAAAGTTATGTAATGCATTTTCACTTACCTGGCTCGTCTGCTGCCTCGAGCTGAGTTGAGTTGATTTTGTTGTGAGGTGGTCCATTCTTGAATCGTTACCGTGAGGCGGTCCATTCCCGAACCGTGCTCCATTCTCAGAGTGTCATTCTTGGTTTGTTCATTCCCGAACCTTGCTCCATTCTCGGATTACCATTATCGGATTTTTCATTCTCGAACTTTGTTCCATTCTTGGATTACCATTCTTAGCTTGTTCATTCTCGAACCTTACTCCATTCTTGGATTGCCATTCTCGGCTTGTTCATTCTCGAACCTTGTTCCATTCTCGGATTGCCATTCTCAGCTTGTTCATTCTCGAACCTTGTTCCATTCTTGGATTTCCATTCTCGGCTTGTTCATTCTCTAACCTTGTTCCATTCTTGGATTGCCATTCTCGGCTTGTTCATTCTCGAACCTTACTCCATTCTTGGATTGCCATTCTCGACTTGTTCATTCTCGAACCTTGCTCTATTCTTGGATTTCCATTCTCGGCTTGTTCATTCTCGAACCTTGTTCCATTCTCGGATTGCCATTCTCAGCTTGTTCTTTACCGCTTTCTCTTTTCTTCTTCAAAACATGCGACTACAAAATAAACACAAAACGAATGCCAAAATATGTTACATGTATGCATGCATGCATGAGTGTGCTCCATTTTTGGCATCTGTTGTGTGTGCTCCATTTTGGAACGCCATTTTCGGCATCTGTTATGTGTGTGCTCCATTTTGGAGCTCCATTTTCGGCATCTGTTGTGGTAGCGGTCCAATTCTGAACCGTGATATCTGAGAACGTGGCTCATTTTTGAACCGTTACTTGATGAGGTGGTCTTTGCCGCTACAATCCTGCGAATACAAAACAAAAAATTGTATGTATATGATATGTATGCATGTATGTATGGATGCATGATGCTGATGTGGGCCTCGCCCCCCAAACCGATACCGATGTGGGCATCGCCCCTAAACTGACACTGATGTGGGCCTCGCCCCCAAATTGATACTAATATGGGCCTCGCCCCCAAACTGATGCGGATGTGGGCCTCGCCCCTAAACTGATACTGACGTGGGCCTTGACCCTCGGGACTCATCCCCAAACTGATACTGATGTGGGCCTCGGCCCTGGGACTCATCCCCAAACTGATCCTAATGTAGGCCTCGGCCCTGGGACTCATCCCCAAACTGATGCTGATGTGGGCCTCGGCCCTAACTGATACTGACATGGGCCTTGCCCCCAGACTGATACTGATATGGGCCTCGCCCCCAGACTGATACTGATATGGGCATCTCCCCAACTGATACTGATATGGGCCTCGCCCCCAACTGATACTGATATGGGCCACGCCCCAACTGTTACTGATATGGGTCTCGCCCCCAACTGATACTGATATGGGCCTCGCCCCCAGCTGCTATTGATATGGGCCTCGCCCCCAGACTGATACTGATATGGGCCTCGCCCCCACTGATACTGATATGGGCCTCACCCCAACTAATACTGATATGGACCTCGCCCCCAACTGATACTGATATGGGCTCGCCCCACTTGTTACTCATATGGGCCTCGCCCCCAACTGATACTGATATGGGCCTCGCCCCCAGCTGCTACTGATATGGGCATCGCCCCCAGACTGATACTGATATGGGCCTCGCCCCCACTGATACTGATATGGGCCTCGCCCCAACTGTTACTGATATGGGTCTTGCCCCCAACTGATACTGATATGGGCCTCGCCCCCAGCTGCTACTGATATGGGCTTCGCCCCCAGACTGATACTGATATGGGCCTCGCCCCCACTGATACTGATATGGGCCTTGCCCCAACTAATACTGATATGGGCCTCGCCCCCAACTGATACTGATATGGGCCTCACCCCAACTGTTACTGATATGGGCCTCGCCCCCAGCTGCTACTGATATGGGCCTCGCCCCCAGCTGCTACTGATATGGGCCTCGCCCCCAGCTGCTACTGATATGGGCCTCGCCTCCACTGATACTGATATGGGCCTCGCCCCCAACTGATACTGATATGGGCCTCGCCCCAACTGATAAGTATGATATGTCTATGAAATCACATGTTCGCCATTATTTGATTCGCTTTTATGTGTGCTTGCGTGGTTAGTGTGTGCTTGTGTTTCCATGAATACAATATGCCAATGAAGTTATATGTTCGTTGCTACTTTGACGTACTTTCAAGCATGCAATCTTAGATGTAAGATATATGCAAATTTAGGTGTAAGTTTTATTTTTTCGCATATGAACTTAGAAGCATGATACTCTTGGAAATAAGTGTTACTTAAGCTTGATTAAATTATTACACAAATCCTTTCATTACAAGTGACATAAGTAAGGGACCATTCCGAACCCAACGGTTTGAGGTCTTCCATTGAGAGGGGTGAGTGCGGCCTTAAATCTCATTTTCCCGGTTCACACCGGTGGCGACTCCATTATTCTCCGGTTTAGTCTCATGTGACTACTCCGTACTCCCAATCGGGCTGCGATCCTAGAACAGCATGCGTCGTCCAGTTTCTGTGTCCCACACCAATGCCAGTCTCGGATCTTGAGTGAGAATCACTCAATGGAAGGAAAGATGTTTAATATTTTGCGAGGGTTTTTCGAGTTCAAATTGGCAACTAATTTATTATCTTTGTTAAGGTCTCATCATCATATTTGGAGGGAGAGGAATGCTCGCACTCATGATATGCCTTTTCGGCCTGTTTCTACTCTCATTTATGATATTGTCTTTGATGTTCGGAACCGTGCTAGCCTTTTACGTAAGGTGAAACCATCTTATGACAATAAATGGCTTCACTTTTCTTGGCACTTGCCCGTTGACATCTTCTGATTGTTCTTTTGCTTGTAGCCTTTCGGCTTTTCTTCTAGGAGGGCTTGTCCTCTCTAGTTGCCTGGGGTATGCCCATTTTCTCTTTGTATAGTTTTCTTTTGGTTATAATACTTACTTTATCCAAAAAAAATACACCCTTAAACATGCATTCTAAATACATAATAAAGCGCGTATAAATAAATAATAATGATATGCGGATGGATACTTTACACATTGATCCTAGATCAAATCTCTCCCTTTCTCTCTCCCGCTAGCACATGTATTACTTCTACCCGTTACACTACAGTTCTAAAGAAACCTCATTTACATTGAGGGGAATAGGTGAGAAGAGAATACAAAGAATATGAGGTAATAAGGCTGGACACGCATGTCCAATTAATAAATCAAATTTATTACAACAATTTCTAAAATTGTCCCACCCATCTAATATCCATCTGATATACATTATTCATGCATCGCAACCATGTATTCACACAAGCATGTTATCAATCAATCTAATCAAATTAATTAATCTGATAATTAGTGACCATCCAATGTTCAAACAACGATTTGATTTTGTTCGAGTCAAACTCGTTTTTGCGAATAAGTACTTAAAGTATAAATTCTCGAATTAAATTAAACTACATCATTAAATCCAATTTAATATGCATTCAATTCTAATTCGCTATTTAATGAAATGATTTATGCAATAATCTAACCAAGCCTAAGCAACATATTTCCAAGAGTATTCTACTTTTAAGTTCACATGCATGAAAGTAATCATCATAATGGCAAACATGCAATAGCACACGGCAATCTCATGAACATACTTCGATCATATAATGCAGAAAACAAAGAACAACCTAAACATAATGCAAATTCCAAACGCAAAATAAATGGCTAATCATGCTTGAAAATAAACAACTAAATAGGCTAAATCATGCTTAAGAACCAAGTAACATACTAACGGCCTAATCATGCTTGAATACCATCTCATGAACACATCAAATAGATAAATGTAGGAATACAAATAGTATAATTGATTACATTATACAAGAGAAATCACCTAAGAAACAATTATGCATGACATGTGATGAAAAGGACTCAGTTCTGTGTATGCGCGTTCGTGTAGCGTTTGAAAATGCGTTCGAACGGTAAACAGAAGGTTCGCGTTCATATAGCATTTGAGAACATGTTCTAATGGGACAGGACCTGATGAAAACAAAAACAAATTTGTGTTCGAGTAGCGTTCATAAACGCGTTCGAACGGTAAACAAAAGGTTCGCGTTCATGTAGCATTTGATAACGCGTTCGAACGGGACAAGACCTGATGAAACAAAACACATTCGAGTTTGAGTAGCGTTCATAAACGCGTTCGAACGGTAAACAAAAGGTTCGCGTTCATGTAACATTTGATAATGCGTTCGAACGGGACAAGACTTGATAAAACAAAACACATTCGCGTTTGAGTAGCGTTCGTAAACGCGTTCGAACGGTAAACAGAAGGTTCACATTCATGTAGCGTTTGATAACGTGTTTGAATGGAACAGGACCTGATGCATGATAGACGACGCACACGCATACACAGATGCACAATGTAGGACCCCGTGTGCCCAATTGAACTCATTCCCATTCAATGTAGCATACCTCGTCCGGCGCGACAAAATATCGTGGTAAAGGTAGTATTCGGGCATTTTCCCTCGAATAGAGGACCTTAGCCCATGCACACTAGAATGCAATACATGCATGAATAGAACAATGATATGCACAATGTCAATGACATAACAAAAGGCGCGGCAAAATATCGTGGTAAGGTAGCCTTCAGGCATTTTCCCTCGAATAGATGACCTTTAATCCACCCTAGTTAGCCCATGCGCACAAGAATGCAATGCATGCGTAAATAAAGCAACGATATGCAAAGGGTAAATGACATAATTGTTGGACAATTATGACCCATAGCGTCACTATTTGTACAAATCATGGTGTTGTTGTACAAATTAACTATGTGACAAAGGAGAATGCTCTCTTATCATTTGTGATTATATCACCATGATGTATAAATGATAGGAGGTCCCTGTGATTTATTCATGGATTGAGAAGATATGAGACAGTATCAATCCACGAAGGATAAATCATTAAATATCCCTAGTCAGAGTATTATCGAGATTGGACATCGATAATGCGTAAAAGACTAGTATTACACTTGTGCGCGTTGTGAGGGCATGACGGCATAGTTCTCATATATTTGGGTATAGGATACTCATGCAAGTGTAGCCTAGAGGTTGTGTTTTACCGATGGTACGGGAAATAGCTTCGCTCTGGATAGACCCCCTCAGAATTCCATTGGTAGTATGACTATGTGTCTATGGAAGTCCGAAATCAGGGTAGGTGTATTTGGTCTTAACCTGAGACTTGCACCGCTAATACTTGCGACAATCAATATACTTTGGTTTTGGTCGTCCAGGGCTTTAACAGGTTCTGTGTACGCCTCTGCTGGGTATATTGAAAATCGTAATGTGTTGGGTGTGATGTCAAGACGGAAGTATCACTCCAGTCATATGGAGATGATGATCGCGCAGGGATACAGAATTGGTTCTCTAAAGGGTTGTAAACATCGGGATAATATGACTTGGTCATGATTGTCCGATAATAAATAGACTAGTTATTTCTGATCCGATATATGCTTCGTACGGGGCAAACATTATACCAGCCTCAGGCCTTGCATGTGATCATCTGATACTGGATCGAAATACGCAATACTACGTATACTACGCCTGATATAGATCGCATATTCATGTAAGTATGTTTCTGGAGAATTGGGTAGGCATGGCACTTTGGTAGAAGCCAACCTTGTCTTGTAAATCGGTACAAACATAGTACTAGGTACTTACGTGTTCGGATAGTCCGAAAACCGAATTTACTGCCAACATATCCGGGGATCTCATGGGTCACTTCCCGAAGATTCACCGATGACGTATGACTCGCACTTTAATTAATCTAGGATTAATTGGAAGAGAGAGAAAATTAATCCGGGATTAATTGCGGAGATATTTTATCTGGGATAAAATATCATATAAAGAGAGAAAACGATTAATTTGGAATTAATCGATAAATTAATATATTCGATATATTAAACGAAATTGGATTTCGACGCGGAATTGAAATTAGATTTTAATTCGGGCGAACGAGTTAATTTAGAATTAATTCGTTAGCGACGTGAATAGTGATATCGCTTGGCATAATCATTTAATTGCGTCGCAACAGAAAATTCATTAATTTGGAATTAGCGAACCCGAGCCCGAGATTGTTTGTGAGCGCATTCGCATTTCGAATTCGAGTGCGGCACGCAAGTCACATCAAGCGTCAAATTGCTAGTCACATCAAGCATCAAATCATTAGTCACTTTGAGTGATATGACAACTAGTCACTTGATTGATTGAGTGATGTGACTTGATAGAAGTTGTTGAAAAGCTTTTTGAAAGCTTGAATGACTAATACCATTATTTTAATGTTTGGTATATGTTATTGATTTTGGAAATCAATTAAAATAACAACACATTTTTATCTCTCTCCTCTCTTTCTCTCCTTCTCATTCACGCCCAAAGTGGGTTGTTCTTCACTGGTTTTCTGGGCAAAAACCGAAAGCAAGGAAGAAGAAATAAGGTGGTTTTTGTGGCAAAAAACACCAAGTGCTAGCACACAAAAGGGTCTTGCGAAGGTGATAGGGAAACCCACCCATGTGCATGGAATTCCATCACAAAGCTTGGAGCTTGCATGGAGGTTCATGGCCGAAAATGAGGACAACCAGAAAGCTCACTGGCGAGAGGACCAAAGGGCAGAAAATGAAGTTTTTGTTGTCCACCACGTCGCTCAACCGATCAATGTAAGTATTCCGCAACTTCTTCGATTGTATTCACATGTGTTTTATGCTTGTTATTTGATCCTCGGGACCGTAGAAACTCCAACAATGGTATCAGAGCGAAGTAAAAGCATGAAATTTGATTTAGGGCTTAAAATTGGGTAAAATGTATTTGAGCATGATTTTATGAAATTGGATGATTGAGTATGCTTAAATGTGTTTTAATTGAAGATTGATTGGATCAATTTCATGATATATTGTTTGGAACAATTTTCCCCAAAATTGGTATGCTTGGCCGAATACCACATGAACCCTAATGTCTTGGAATTTTGATTTTTTGATTCATTGGATGAGTTGGAATCATGTTAGGAATATTGATTTAATGTTGAATTGGATTTAATTGGATTGAATTTGATTTGGACATAAAATCCTCTCCAAAGCCGAGACTTTAATAAGCATGATTAGGTTTGATTTTTGATTAAATTGTGTTGGACACTATTTGATGTTAAAGAGCATGATTAGTTGTGTAAATTGATGATTTGGAAATGTTGATTTATGTAATTAATTATGTTATACACTTTATGTAATTAAATTGTGAAATTGGATTTTTGTAATTTAATTATATTGGGCTAATTTTGGAAATTGGGCTTGTAATGTTGTAAATGGGCTTATTGGGCTTGGTTGTACCAAGATGGGTTTAGGCTAAATTGGTTGGATCCAATTGGGCCCAAAACCGCTTCCATAAAGCCCAAATGTGACTAATGGACCTTAATAATTTAATTGGGCCTAATGGGCCAAAATTGGTTTCTAGGCTTATGGGGTTATTCCTTGATTGGGCTTTGGTTATTGGGTTTGACCCAAGTTGACCAAAAGTCCACGCCTTAAAGAAATAATTAAAAGCCCATTGCACTTTAATTAAATAAACATTGGATGTTAATCGGGCTTTGAGACCCGTAACGATTAAATTTGGAATTAAATCGTAAAGGTTTATTAATAAAGTGTAATATTTAATTTGGAATTAAATAGTGAATTAGTATTAAATACAAATTGAATTGGATTTAATTTTGTAGTTTAATTTAATTCGAGGATTCGTACTTTGAGTACTTATTTGCAAAACGAGTTTGACTCGCGCAAAATCAAATCGTTGTTTGAACATTGGATGGTCACTAATTATCAGATTAATTAATTTGATTAGATTGATTGATAACATGCTTGTGTGAATACATGGTTGCGATGCATGAATAATGTATATCGGATGGATATTAGATGGGTGGGGCAATTTTAGAAATTGTTGTAATAAATTTAGAATTTATTAATTGGACCTGCGTGTCCAGCCTATTACCTCATTTCTCATTGTATTTCTCTTCTCACATATTCCCCTCAATGTAAATGAGGTTTCTTTAGAAGTGTAGTGTAACGGTTAGAAGCAAATACTTGTGCTAGCGGGAGAGAGGAAATGGAGAGATTTGATCTAGGATCATTGTGTAAAATATCCATCCGCATATCATTATTACTTTATTTATTTACGCGCCTTATTATGTGTTTAGAATGCATGTTTAAGGGTGTATGATGATGAGACCTTAACAAAGATAATAAATTGGTTGCCAATTTGCAAGTGAAAAACCCTCACAAAATATTAAGCGTTTTTCCTTCCATTGAGTGATTCTTACTCAAGATCTAAGACTGGCATTGGTTTGTTGGCCAAAGTCAAGGCCTTTTTCCGTCGAGGATGTGTTTGAATCACGATAGCTTTGTTCCATATTAGTGTCTTGTCCAAGTTATGGTTTGTTGGCCAAAGTCAAGACCACTTCTTGTCCATCGACTTTGATTACGAAGCTTTCCATGGTCAATGGGTCACGCTTAACTGGGATCACTAAGTTTGTTGTGCCAAAGCCAAGGCTTAGTTGATTCAGAGGAAAAAGGTTAGGAAATATATTGGATATATTGGCATATATATTGTATATATGTTTCAGACTTGGATGTCCCCCTACTGGATCTAGGAATTGGATGGGATCCAATTGATCTTAGAGATCTACCTAGTTAATTATCATACAATTTGTTGGCCAAAGTCAAGATTGTGTGTTATTTAACGGGATCCTAGCCCACTAGGAAACACGGTTTCCCGAGTACTCGACAGAGGGTTAGAGGCTCACCGAAAAATAGTGGGAGGCAAGAATTGAATTTGCAATATTCGTTTAATTACTTGCCATACGCGCTCAAATCAAATATCATTACGTAAATTAAATTAATTATTAGTTGGACTAATATTTAATTGTTATTTTAATTAACAGTTGGACTGTATTCAAACAAATTAAAAGTATAGTTGAATAATATAGTTGGACTATAATAATCATTATATTTAAAAGTACCTGAAATAGTTGATTAAATAGTTGGACTATTATAATCAAGATATAATTGAAAGATTGACATTTAAAACATAATCCTAGGGAAATATATTTAAATGGTTTAATTTTCAAATTGGGAATTAATTTCAGGATGGTCCTGGAAACTAATAAGTTACTTTATTTGATAAAATAACATATTAGGCCTAAAGCCCGGAGTTAAGCAAATAGTACTAAATTGCAATGGTAAACTCTTGGAGAGTTAATGGCTATTCTC